>PNEQ01102643.1:0-11946 GCA_003012365.1 Medauroidea extradentata
TTCAGAGTTTATCCGTCAATAGTTCTGCCAAAAATATTGAGTTACTTTAATATAAATAGGGTTAGTGACGAAAAAATGTTGGTTTAAAAATTTTTCTTTTCTACCACGGGAATTTTACTCTAATAATAGTCGCATCTTCAATTTTTTGCATCCAATGTGGCAAAAAATATGCGACGATTATGCGGTAAAACACGGTAAACTATACACACACAAACAAAAAAATTTCAAATCACAGCCTATGTCAGAGCTCCCTGGTAGGTGCAAGGCTGAGTTGCAGAGGTACATGGATAACATACCTGCAAGAAAGAAAAACTTACGTGAGGAGGTCTTGGTCAACAGGATGGTCAACAGGCACAGTGGAGCACATCTGCAGGTTGTCGAGCGCGATACACCAGATCTGTGAGGACGGAGGGTACAGCCTGCAGTCATCCGGAGCTACTTGCTCCTGCAACAACCATCTTTCTTCAGTATGTATACAACTCATTCTTGCAGCAGCCATGACCCACCCATTAACATAACAGCTGCACATGAAACATTTTAATGTTGCAAGTACTACAGTATTATAGTAATGCTGCCAACATTACCTTCTTTTTAAAATTTTTTATTTACATGTGCCAACATCTTTTCTGAATATACATTACAAATACATACCTACATTGCTATTTGATAGCACAAATTAATCAGGTTATTTTTCAAATGTTACGTGATTTTTTACGATACAACGGTGTTAACACTCCTATTGTCGGTGCCTATTGATATAGTACATTTTCATACTAACTGCCATGTTTGTTTAAATTTTGCCACACGACCTTTCAACAACACGTAATTCGTGATGTAAATATTTTCTAATAAATATGTTTACATGACTTGCACATGTGATTATGAGTTCACTGAATTAAAAGTTTTTATTCTGAAAAAAATTCAAATGAAACAAATTTTGATAAGCTATAGAAAATTGGTAAACTCGAAATATTTAGCTTATTAACGTATTTGAACAGCTGAAATTCTTATCAAAACCAAAATGAAAGAGGTCAAAAATTTGATTTCAGTTTTGGTATACTGAAAATTCGCACAACCCTAGATGTGATGCCACGTTGGCGTTATAACCGTGGCCATTTTGTCTTTCAATTTATTAAATGTCTTATTTTAGTTTCAAACATGTTTGAAATTATCTTGAACAGAATAATTTATGAACAGAAAATAAGTATTTCTGACATTATTAATTAAAATACTGATATTTATTGAGTTCTGTTTGCAAATAAAAACAGCTTTAAAATTAACATGGTCATTATTTCATTCAAATAATGTTTGCGAAAACAATAATAAATAAGCTTTTGATTTAACCATATATTTTTGTGTCGTATAGGGTTAGCAGATATGTAATTCTAAAATAGCTATATTATTTATTTTGTGCATTACTATTTGTTTTGCAAAATGTGTGATAACTTCTCAAGTGGCCCTTTAATTTTTATTGAATAAAATCTCTTCAATCATTGTTCTATTCAACAAATCAAATTCAAGAAATTGAATTCAATAAATATTTCATAGTGTGAAAGAACCGTTACTACTAGCATCAATTAAGTGGCATATGACACGGCAGAGAAAAGAAACTTTCGCATCAACTCTGTGTAGGAAAACTACGGTAATTCAGACATTGAATGAGAGATGTGTTTGGCACGAAGTTCAAATTTCAATTACCGTATTTATGCGCATATAAGCCCCCCATTTTTCCCAAAAGTTTCACTTAAAATAAAGGTTTTTCTGGGAAGGGGGGGGGGTACTCCTTATGTAAGCAATTTTAAATTTTTTTCCCCAGAAAAATTTAAAATTTGTCAACATTAGGCATCTTTTAATGCTAGACTATTTGTAAGTAAAATTACTAAGTTATGAAGTATCACCCAATCCAAAAATTTTTTAGAAAAATTCTTATAAAGTCTTCAATTTTCCTTCACATAATACAGTGTACACAGCATGGTTCATTGTTTTACGGTAACTTATTTTCTACAAACAAATTCAACAGGTAAGAAAAATGCAGTAGTACTTGCATGTACCAAAAATGTAAAAAAATCAGCTATTGCAGAGCACGTGTCGGGCAGACCACAGACTATACAGTGTCGAGCTAGGCTGGCAGTGCCGTGCAAATGAATGTCACATAAAAAATTCTGTGGGATTGTTTTAAAAAACCATAAGTACATTAATAAGCTTGCTGAATACACAAAATAAACTCAAAGGGCACTTCAGTTAAGCATCAAAAAGGCACAATACTAAATATATTATAAATACGGTAAATTCAAAACCTTGTTAAATAAAAGTTTGCTTAAAAAACTTGCTGAATAAAAATGGCAAATAAAAGTTTCTAACAATAAACGTGTTAAAGTAAAGTTAGTTTAAAATATCACGTCCTGATTATCATACAAAATTTTCATTAAATTAAATTATGATAAATTGTCTTCATAACTCCTGCTATCATCTTCACTGCCGGCTTCACTGATGTCGCTTCCACTGCCTACGTACCTATCGTTTTCGTCGTCAACTGCTTCACTGCCGACACAATCTACTTGTATGTTCCACAATGTGTCATCTTCTGTGCTTCAGTCATATGAGATGCCAGTGACTTTAAAGCTCTTTTTCACAAACTCCTCAGGTATACACAGCCATGCTTCAAGTATCCAGCGACGCACTTCTGGCAAAGAAGTTTTTTTAGAACGTCTAGATTTCGTCGTCTCTTGTTGTGTATAAATCCATCCAATGTACAAGCGACGCATGTGTGTTTTGAATGGCTTGTTGATGATGACATCTAGTAGCTGCAACATGCCAGTAATGCCACCTGATATGACTGCTAAGTCATTTTTCCCTTCTCTTAAGCAGCTTCTTTACTCCTTCAGTGAGATGGCCTCGTAACTGTCCAAAACCAACAACGACTGCATACATAAAGGTCCCCCCTAGCCGTCTGCACAACACACACAAGATCCAGTCTTTTACCAGTTCTGTCATCCACCCTTTCTCCTGCACACGCACTACAATTCCAGGTGGAAAATATACTTTTGGCAAAGTATTTCGTTTGAACACAATATGCAGAGGTAATTTACGACTATCCGCAGTCACACACAACACCACTGTACAGCATTGCATATTTGCTCCTGTTCCCAGGTTCTTAACAAAACGGGCACCAGGAGTAACAGTTGTCGCCTCCGGCATATCAAAATACACCGAAGTCTGATTAATGTTGCCAGTTTGCCCCAGCTGGTAGTTGTTTTGGCATCTCAGATTTACAATAAATCTTTGAAAATTCAGTAACTTTCCTCGAAGGTCTCTGGAAATGTTTGTAAGTCTTACTATTGAAGTCCACCATAATTAGCCTTAAATTCGTTGGCAGGGATATTGTGTTGCTAAGCGATCTTTCTTCCTTCAAATCTCTGTTGTATAACAGCTAATCCGTTTTTCTGGTGGCCAAAACATATTGGTAGAGCTCCTCTCCAACTGGCAGGTACGTACTTACAATTCTGTGTTCGTGAGGAACACTTTTTTGGGTCGACTCGTTGCAATTTGTCCTGTTGCTGGCACCATCTGCTAACATTTTTTGCATCAACATCCAATTTCCTCGCAGCCGCATTTTCTCATTTTCAAGTGCATGTTGCACAACTTTTAACTTAAATTTTGTCTTGTAGCTTGCTCTAGTTTTTCCCATTCCAGCTTTATACAAACAAAAAACTGCATTCAATGACACAAACTAGCGGCAGCAGATGCGTGACAAATGATGATTTAATAGGTTCAAAACAGGGTATGGTATGATCATAAAAAAAAAAAACACACACACACGTGAGAGCTGGCTGCAGGCAAGCGACCTTGGCAGGATATTTATAGGTAGTAGCTGCAGACAAGGATGAGGCAAGCCACATACCCCACCCCCCTTAATGACTCTCTTCCATCCTCTCCACCATCACTCTCTAGCCAGTATGAATGTTGTATTTCCTCTTTCTTTTCTTTGTTGTCAGTCACGTTTCCGTTGTTCCTCCCCCTGACCAATCATCAACCATTGCCTCCCTGGCGCTGCTTCACTGTCTCTTACTCTTATGAATGCTAGCAAAGACACTTAAATTTTTTGCCCTGAAACTTGTGGTGCACACTATACACGAGGGTGCACTGTACATGTGGGCACACTACACACGAGTATATATGGTACTACATGCTTACCTACAGAATTTTTAAATGAACTTATATTTACTAGCTTCAGGCATTTAATTGTTTGCAAAATAACGTCTGTATATTACACAAACTGAGAAATACATAATGGTATTTGTATTAATATCAATTGAACAAGTTGTTTATGTGCCGAATAGAACAAGGAAAGTGATGTGATGTGTACAGCAGAACACCAATTTTATGAGCGCTGAATTTTGAGAGGCAGTGATTTTATGAAGTCATTCTTGGGCATCATGAGACCTTGTAAATACGAGGTCCTAATGTACTTATATTTTTGTTGAGATGTACTTGAAGTGGTCTGCAAATGAAGTGATAGGTTATTGATGGGAAGTAAGAACTCTAGATATGAAAATACAGGAAAACGTGATAGCTCATGTAAAAAAGCATCGGGACGAGAACACAAGATGGCGGAAAATGAACACCGAGTGTGTAGTATGATAAATGATTGGACGAGGCCGCTAAGCTATCAGTATATACAATATATTCGTGAGTATCTATCAATTACCAACATGTAAGTATTTGTGCTTCTGTCTTTTGTATATACTGATAGCTTAGTGGCCTCTTGTTATTTATCTTCTTACACACTCAGTGTTCATTTTCCAGCCATCTTGGGTTCTTGTCTCAATGCTGTTTTACATGTGCTAGCACGCTTTCCTGTATTTTCATATCCTTATATTTTTGTTGGTTAAAACCCTTGTAAAATTTATGAAATGCTTTCAAGCTACTGTATATAATTATGGCTTGTATATGAATCCTTGTAATAAAACCAAATTAGATTTGAATTGCTGAACTGAAAATATTTTTTGAATTGAATATCAAACAAATAGAATTCAAAATTTTTAGTACTCGCAGACTTCAACTTCGTTTCTATTCCCCTCCCCCTGAAACACTTAACTTTGTTGCCAGCCACATAATTTTTCCTCTACCATTAATCTCTCCCTCACGCTGCTTTGGCTTCTAAGACTCAGTGGCAACAAAATGAAAAGAAAGTGGAAACAGTTAATTTTTGCACTGCAGCAATAAAACAAAAACATGCTGTGGATAAGATACGTTGGATGCTATTACTCTAAGAATTCAAATGTGAAAATATGTGCGCAAGGGCATAAGGTGTGTGAGTAAATGTGGTTGTCTGCACTTGTACACATATGACGTCTTGATAGTAGTTTTAAAACCCTAAAATTCATTAGATCAAAAACATGATCAAAACTGTGAAGAGATACTAGGCATAAAAACACAAAATTGTATTAAAAAAAAACCTCCAAAACTAGGAGAATATATTTTACAATTAAGTAGCGAATAAGTGACAACAGCAGAGAGTTGGTGTGGAGAAACTTACGCTGAGTGGTTTGACAGCAGCAAAACACTGGTCACCGCCTGCATACAGCCTCTTGACGACGACAGCCCCTGGCTTGGGGATTACCATCGGAGACACCCAGGGTCCGGGCACTTCCTGTGGTGTCCTGGAATTGGTTCTCCCCTGGCTACCAAGCTGGCCCACCCCACCCAGGCCAAACGCGTACACTCGGCCATGAGATGGCTGCAAGGCCAATGTGTGATGCCTGTGACAACCAGCAACATACTATAGCTACCACTCTGCCTGAGCATTTGGCACTGTTCTGACTCACAACATAATTCAAAAGTATTAATCTAATTACCAGAGGCATGCAAAGTGAAAATTTCTGACAAAAACAGTTTTAATAACATAAATTGTTGTTTTAAAGAGAATAAAACCTGGGTTTTTACGTTAAATTGACGTAGCAAATCAGTAACCACATACACAAATTACATAAAAACAAACTAATGGTGCAATATTTATACATTACGTATTCACCTATGGATTTAGATGGAATTGACTTGGGGTCTTCAGTCTACAGGCATTTATTATTCAAATTTACTTGAAGTCACATATTCCTGATTTATAGAATAGGTATTAAATACAAAAGTGCAACTGTCCCCTTAATTCCGCACAGGCTAATTGATAACAGAGTCCAGGGACGTGAATTAAGAACCCCGGCAACTCTTATCGGACCGGTCTAACGTACCGCCACATGCCGTTTACTGAGGTGAAGAATTGCAATACCTATTGATACTGTATTTCTACAAGACGCCCACGCTTGCCCCTGCAAAATTTCAATTGACGATTTCATTCTGAAATATATCAGCGACATAGCCGGATAAGGTGCAAACAGCTCCTTCCTCACACTTTTAACTTTTGACAGGAAAAGGTCCCCAGTGTCCAAAAACCTTTGGAAATGCCTTCCAGCGAATGGAAATCATGAACTACCCAACTCCGCCCCTGGTGAGCAAAACTTTTCGCTACCCTTCACCATTAGGTATTTATTTGTTTTTTAAGCTTAATATTATAACATTTGTTTATATGCACTTGAATAATAAATACTTTCAACATGATTGTACTATAACTCTAATAAAATACAGAAAATTAAGCAAATAAATAAAAGTAACTCCCACTGCTAGGTTGTTACAGAGGTACTGGGGCAGAGGGGGAATGAGTGGGAAGAGGGGATGGGGACTTCCGGTCCGGCCCAAGTCTTTTATGATGGCAGACCACCCTCTCTCCTGACTTCGAGGCTCTTGATTTCATTTGTTATTACTAAACTAATACTAAACTACATAAATCTAATAACACAACATGTATTCACCATTTTATTAATTACGACTGTGTCAAGATGGTTAATTTAATACCAGACACGAGGTATCTACAATTACAAGTGCTCTTTTTTCCCTTACAAAACTATTTACACGTAGTGCTATAACACTTTGGCCAGTCACAAATGAAAACTTCTATTCAGTCTGACTCATCACATAGTAAAACTTCCTCACATCACACTTCCATATTTTTTCGTCAAGTGAAGTGTTACTATAGCACAGAAGAAACAAAGTATTCGTCTTTGACTCAACTTCGAAGGAAAAATACACTCAACTTCATTTTGAAGCAAAAAATCACTGCTTCATACACCTCTGTCACAATAACAACATACCTTCAGGCCTAGCTGGTGAGTGCACCATCACTCACAAATCGCTGATACTGATGTACTGCACTGCACTGGTACATGAATGAATATTCTAGTCAGTGTGTCAAAACAGTGAATCGAGGCACTTAACTGAATCGAGTTAGAAGAATCAAATCATTCAATTGAATTGATAACCTAATTATGTACCAACATGCAGTGATTATGAAAGACAGGATTACAGTATATAACTTTCATATAAAAGCAAAGTTCTCATATAAATGCTACATACAACTGAAGAATTTGTAAATTTAACACTCAATCAGCTAACCGATAGGATGATCATTTACTGTATTTACTCGTGTATAGTGCGCACTTTTAATCCAAAAATAAATGATAAAAATTACGAGGTTCAATTTTACACTAAATAGGAAAAAAATACAGACGTGGAAAAAAGGATGCCAGGAAGGGGAGGGGAGGGAGAAGGCGGACTTGTAGTCATAAACTGATGTCAAGAGTGAGAAGAAAAGGACAGAGAATGTTTCCAACCTCCCGCTCCTCCATCATTACTCCTCTTCCGTTTCTTTTTCTCCTCCCCACTCCACCCTCGCTCTTCTGTAACAGTTGCTGCTAAAAATCTAATTGTCTTGTTTGTCTTAATCCACATTCTTGTTTTCAAAGTGTTCCGTGTCAGTATTTGCACAATAAGTGGGTTGAAAACTTGTCTGGTTCCGGCAGGAAGATTATCAGCTTCTTACACAGCAGGTAGGTTTAAAAAATGCTCAGCAATATTAACGTGGCAGAAACGAAAGTTTGTGGGTGGGGGTGTGGAAGCAATATGACAAATCAATTTTGACGTTTATGATCAGTGATCATTTCGTAGGGAAAGATAGAAAGGACGACACAGTTCTTTTTTTTCTGGGAGAGATGTGTCACGTAAATAAAAACAGGCACGTTGCTGCTGTCCTGGCAAGTAATCTCCCCTGGTACATGCTGGAAGCATATGTTAACAACACACAGAGAGAGGGCGGGGAGAAAGAGAGGAGAGGGAGATAGAGAGAAAGAGGGAGGGAGATAGTGAGCGAGTGTCTTGCAGACAAAGCGACACACACACAGACGCACTTACACTCGGGCCAGAATGCAGCAAGTGACCTTGGCAAGCTATTTATAGATTGCTGCAGAGAAAGTAGACACAAGCCACAGCCCAATGTCTCACCTACACCCTCTCCTCCGTCTCTCTCTAACCAATGTGAATGTTATCTTTCCTTCTCTCTCCTCTTTGTTGCCAGCCACGTTTCCCTTTCTCCCTTCCCCCTTGGCCCGTCCAACAATACCTCCCTTGTGTTGCTTCACCGTCACAGACTCCGTGATTTTTTTTTACATATGTACTAGCAAGTCACTGAAAATTTTTTCTCTTGGAACTTAATGCAAAAATCATGGTGCACACTATATGTGAGCATATACAGTACGGTGTAGTCAATATTATTTCCATTAGCAATGAATTTAGTATTTTAATCACATTAGTACTCTTATCCTCACCCAACAAAACCACAACCTCCACTATCACTAAGAATAACAAAACAACAATCACCACCGCTACAATTACCTGCCACATGCCACCTGTGTGATAGTGCTACCCATCAGCTCCGAGATCTTCCTAGGCAGTGGCTCGTTGGAGACGGAACCATGCCCCAGCTTGCCGTACATACCCGCCCCACACGTGAACACACCGCCGTCCTGCCACAAACATGCTCCCACCAATCAGTAGCTATCCCTACATACACAGTACACTCATTATGTCGCTCACAAAGCACTGTAGTTATACCCTACATGTAGTTTTCCAGTGTCCAGCATAGACTATGTAATGTATATCTTATTTCTACTAATATACACTGTGACACAGATATGCATACTTGCAAAATGGTTGCAACAAGTTGTAATTCAACAGCAATGAAAATAAGAAATATAAAACCTCGTCAACAGAAAACCTCTGTTATACACATGAAAGCAGCAAGGGAAAACTTTTGAGAATAACTTAGGTCAGATCTTGGAAAAACCACGGTAAAGTGTAAAAAATAACTAGAAAAGAAACAAATTACATATATAAATCAAATTAATACTTTACTCACATCTCCTGTTAGGTTAAAAAAAAAAAAATTTGTTACTCTAATTATCGAAATTTGTAACTTAAAAGTCTGCCTTGTTAAAAATTCACATTAAAAATCAATAAATTAATATTGTTAGAAATTCTACGGCTAGATTTACTAAAATTCAAATACATAAAATTACTATACAAATATAAAAAAAATATTTTTCCAACTCAAAATTAGTACAGTACAAAGTACCGGAACTCATAGGTAGCACAGAACTGGTATTCAAAGGTTGTGGGTAGTCCTAACATACGGCTGACGAAAATGAACCTCAACAAAAGTCACTGAATAGTACAATCATTCCCAGACTAGCACCGATGGGCTTGTATTTTAGAAATAACTCTGGGTATTTTGGCGAGTTAAACACCATGACATGGAACAACTTGCACAGGAATTAGATCAGAACATTTATACATCTAATACCAATGAAATCATATACCGTATAAACCCACGTACCACCCGCACCTTTTTGCGAAAATATAAGTTTCTAAACGTGGGGTGCGGATGGTACATTGGTCAAACTGCACTTGGGCCGTTTTTGCACTGACGAAAAAGCACTGCCGTAGTACAACTTGCCACCTTTATCCTTAAGAAAGGTATTGTGCGAGGTAGAGTGAACCCTAGTCTTTTGACGAATGACTTAATTAATTCACGAAACGGCTGTGATAACCATGTGGAATGTCAGCCGCGCGGCTGTGTTGTGCACTATGCAGAGTGCAGACGCCAGACGGTTGAAGATAGGATGGAATAGGCAGGTGGAGCGAAGCGAGTTGGGTGTGGGAGGGGGTGGGAGGTAGAGCCAGCAGCGAAGGTCACATTCCATTCGGTGTTAACACATTGCAGCTTGCTGCGCACAAACATCTCGAGCGTGATAGCGAAACACAGCACATACCATTAAGTACCGAGTGATTTGATACGTGTATTCATAGCTGAAAGTAGAAATGAGTCGTAAGAGGCTGCGTTCATTCACAGTTGCGGAAAAATTAAAGATTATTAGTGAAGCGGAATAGTTTGGTAACCGTGCTGTGGGAAGAAAATTCATTCGATGTCGACGAATCTTGTGTGCGAGATTGGAGGAAGAATAAAGACAAATTACAAATGGCCAGTGGTGAAAGACGTGCGTTTCGTGGTGCGGCAGCGAAGTTTCCGGAAATCGTCGCGTGACTGGGATGAGACGCGTGCCTTATCGATAGTCCATTGCCGAGCACAAGACAAGGAGGCGGGAGTGAGAGAGCAAACGGTAAAAGCTGGGCTGGCAAGGTCACGCTCGCGTCAGTCAGATCTTATCTTTCGCCCGCTACAGTGCTACGCAGCACTCACCCGGCTTCTATTTGTCATTGTTATTAAACATCGTGACAAAAAAAATATACATTTTACATTGTAATTCTTTAATATTTGTGACTGTTTAAAACTGAACTCCCTTCTCATACAAAACAATTATCTACACACAGATCTGTTCCAAAACTTTTTATCCCACAATGTCATTCTAAAAATCAGGGTGCGGGTCTTACACAGGGGCGGGTGGTACGTGGGTTTATACGGTATATAGTGTGTGTATGTGTGTGCGTGTGTGTGTGAGTGCGTATATATATGTATACTAAACTTGATTATAGAGTAAATTATGTTTTTCAATAAATATAAACAAAAAATTACTTATTTTAAATTTAACATTGGCAGAAACTGTTCTTAATAAGGTAACTTTATTACCAAAATCATAAAACAATGCTCAATTTAAAAATAATTTGAACTAATGTCTTGGTTGTGAGTGCAAAAGTGGTGCAAGTATTTGCCCATAGGTTAAGATTACACATTTAAAACAGAATACATAGTACCTGCAATTTGAAAGTACCACTTAAAAGAGAGTACAGATATTATTGGTGTACAGTAGAGTTATAAAAATTATCATATCTGTAAACTACGTACATAATTTTCTCAACATTAAGTTCCAGCTGAGGAAAAACTTACTTTAGTCAGGAACACGGAGAAGTCCTCCCCACATGATATATATTTAACTTTTGTGGACCGTAAGTTCCTAAGCAAGCAAGGTGTGGATCTGTTTTTGTTGTCACCTATCCCAACTTGCCCGAAGTCATTCTTGCCCCATCCAAACACTGCACCTAGTATTGAAAATGAAGACATCAGTTACATAAATTCTAGTTCACAGCATCTCTATAGAAAACTAAATCACAGAGTGATCATATTAAAACAAAATAAAACAATACATACTAAAGTCTTCAGAATAGAAAAAAACCCTTCAAAACTTTATCCCATATAAAAATAACAATACTTTGCAGAAACAGCCGCTGTAGAATCATAAGTAGTGTACAAGTCCGCTGATAATCTTGTCGGAGCATAGGTCTTGTACTGGCTGGTGGAACTTCCCCAAACTTTACCAACCAACCTAGGAGGTCCAGGAAGGGTAAACCAATAGGGTAAACCGATCAAGACAGCTCCTAGGCCAGCCAAGCAAAGAAAGGGGAAAACAGTACTAACATGGACACAAGTTGTTGATCGGTGCTCCTTATTATAGAACAGAGAAAGGGGCGAGCCTCCTTTACCCAACACTTCACATTAAAGATAATTTATTTAATATACCATACAAAAAATTAATTTAATTTTAAATT
>PNEQ01102643.1:12046-25643 GCA_003012365.1 Medauroidea extradentata
GCATGAGAGCCTCTGTATATTAAACTTTATGAAATGAGTTAGGTCTAGTAAATAAAATTGTGATAATTCCAAAAAAAAAAAAAATTTTTTTAATACCTTGATCAGTAGATTTGATAACAATAAATGCATTGCACAATGAGTATTTGGTGTATGTAAATTAACCAACACGGTACATTAACAAATCAAGAAAAGCACGTATGGCTTAATAATATCATAATTAAGTTAAACAAGGGGATCCCCAACACAACAATTAATTAATTAACTTACATTTTAATATTACCTATTTTAACAAATTTTTAAATTTTCGGTGTTCAATTAATTTTGCAGAGGTTGTGATAGAATAATAAAGTCTCAAATAGAATAATTAGAGCTGTGTGCACATCAAGTAGTTAGGACGAGAGAAGGAAAATAAATATATTGGCTGGACTTTCCTGGCTGTCCTTCATGGGGACACTCTTGCCACCGCCGAAAGATGTTACATCTCCATCTTGCCCATGGCTACCGATGACGGTACAGCAAAAGGACGAGTAGAAACAAAATTACTGCTACATTGGAAGATGTAGACAAACCAAATCCCTCAAATTTCGGATAGGCTTCCTTCTACATAGCAAAGAGTAGAAACCGCGTGGCGGGGACCGCCTAGGCGGAAAACTTGTCGGATTACGACATTATAAATGGATAAAGAACACTAAGTGTATGGTTGATGTTCACGGCATGATGTGTAAGAGACAACAAGGTCGAGACAAAGGAATGCCTAGAGGTTATAGGCCGACATAGAGTTGTAGCTACTTGATGTTACCAAAATAGCATTTCGATAGTATCAAACAATATTTCCTTAACAAAATATTTTAAAACACACACGTGTTTTAATATTCAAAACATGGTATTTTAATTTAAATTTTACGAATAAAAAAAGAATTGTTTTAAATTACTTGAAAACAAAACATGATCAGATCATGATTAGAGTTGGTCAGAAGTATTACACAAGAACTGTTTCATAAGTATACCACACTGCCTTAACTGCACATACATAATTACCTGAAATTTTCTTTATAAAATAAAAAGGAGTTAACTATTATTACAAGTTTACCGAAGATTAAAGAAATAACCAGTGCTGGGGTGGAGTAACTTTGCCAAAATAAAAAAAATATTATCTAGTTACCACTACGAATAGACGAACTAGACAAAACAAATAAAAACAAACAAACGAGCATGTGCCAACGAACGGCACAGTCTACATTGTAAGATACAGTCTTAGTAGGTTTTTTGTTCTAATTTCTGAACCACACCACACAATGATTCTGTGGCAAAATATATAAATTCTAAGCAAAAAATGTCACACAAGGGAGAATAAATTTGAATGCACACACACACATATACACAAACATGTATTTAAGCATTTTAGTAGAATAGTGAAATACAAAGATGGTAAACATAGATACGAACAAATTTAAGCTGTCACAACAATCTGTTTTAGGCTGGAAATGGCCACAATTTGACCATCAATACCCCAAGATGTACGGACACAAGATAAAAATGTAATTTTGGAATACGACTTGTTCCTTAGTTTTGCAGCGATTTCTAAAAATTTTTTTTATTGCTACCTAATACTCATATCAAAATTTTGCTCCACAGATTTGACACTAATATGTTGTAATTTGTAGCTGAATTTTTTTTGTAGCAATGTACTGTTTTTTTTGTCACCCAAAGCACCATGTTTTTTGTTGTGAAAATAAGTCTAATGAAGCAAAATTATTTTTGCTGACAAATGGTACATTATATATTTTTAAAAATGCATACACAGTATTGTGCATTGTGTGACTGCACATTGTCTCAAATTTTTTCAAAGCTCTTGGTTAAAAAAATTTTGAGTTATTGGTATTAGTTTGAAAAAACTAAGAAACAAGCCCTTAAGTACCATATTTGCTAGCACATAAGGCAATACATTTTTTACATATTTTTGGCCTTAAAAAATTGCTACTTGTCTTCTATGAAGGTGTGAAAATTTTTTGTAACCTAAAAATTGGTTGAAAGTTAAGCTGCAAGCTGTGGAGTTGTAGGGTGTTACAAAGATTGCATTTTCCGTCACAAATCAAAACAAGTGCATTTTTTTTATTGTATGAAATTTTGATGAGCATTATACTTTTGCCTCACAGCGAAGCGTGCATCGCTTGGCTATCAATACAACTGGAGCACATGACTAGATCCTTCGTCTCGTCAGCATCCAACACTCGAGCGGAGAAAACGAGAATCTAGGGGAGAAAACGAGAATCTAGGTACTGCGTGCCTAGATATTTTACGTCGACAGCACATTACTATTGGGCGGAGAAAACTAGGATCTAGGTACCGCGTCCCTAGATCTTTGTCCCACCAGGCTGAAACTTTGGGAGGAGAAAACAAGGATCTAGGTACCGTACCACACATTAATGTGTCTAGCTTGGCTAGCAGGCAACAGCGCACAGGAATTCGAAGACCTTGCAAGCAACTGCTGCAACTCGGCATTGCCATGTAGTGAGCGGCCGGCCTCAGTCCGGCGTTGCCAAGTCGCGCACAGCTGCCGGCAACTGATGATGTCGCCGGCCATGTGTTACCGCAGTTGTGCATTTCCTTGACTCTCGGGTGCCCGGAGGGCATTAGTAGCCAATGCTATTCGTTTATGTGTCTCCTATGATGTTTACCGGTAATAAATGCATTAAAACTATTTTAACTAAATATTTATGTTTCTGGCAAGGAAAAAAAAATTTTCAGCTGGGAAATTCAATAGTTATAAATTTACTTTTCATTAAGATTTCAAACCTTAAAAACCATGACTCCTCTTACGTGCGAGGTCGTCCTATATGCCGGCAAATATGGTTATATTATAATCAATAAAAAAATTAAACAGTTTTGACAAGTCAAGAAACATTGGTTATACTGTACATCTATGTAAAGGAATGACCCTTGTACATTTTTAACTATCCTCTACCTTTATTGAACCTGTCGAGACATTGAATTACATTTTCTTTAAAATGACATACTGTATATCTATAACTAAATTTCCAAGTGTTTTAAATTCTACCACTCATGGCTGTAAAGGGGTGAAATATGTACTACATAGATATTCATTTAGTTTTCGCTTCAATTCGATACTTATATAAATGTCAAGTAATTAGACACCTTAAAGAGTGAAAAGGTAGATTAGCCCATGATATCTGTTGTTTGCTTCAGAATGGTACTTAAGTACGTACCTTAAAATGCTATCCAAGTTTTCTGCAGGAGGAAATACATCAGTTAGCATTGGGAAAACTTAGTTCATAATGCAATCAACACAGGTGATCCGAAAATAAGTACGACCATCAAGAAATAAGGTAAACAGAGTAGCATTCTGCAATTCTACTGATACTTAATGTGTACACTCTTTGTGTTCAGAGGCACGTAGCAAACAATATCAGACATTTTTCGATATTTGCCTATATAAATTATATGTACATAATACAGTAAAACCTCTTTATAACGACCACCTGTCTATAACAACATGTTTTTGGGAAACCGTGAATTTTTAATTTTATTTTATTTCAAATTTCAAGGAAATCTGCAAAAAATTGGTTTGTGTGCGTCGTGTTACGTTTCTAGTGGCGAGAACTGTACTCCAGGCGGCAAGCGGTAACTCATCCTTCCCCTCTCCTGGCGTAACGGTACTCTTCCTTTCCCTTCATGTGAATACTTGGCGCTCTCGGAATTCTCCACCTTTGTTCACGTGCCAGTGTTTTCTCGCTTGCTGTTAGATACACTACACGCTCTCTGTTTGCTCTATTATAACGACTTTATTGCGCAACTTTTGTATTTCTCTTGAAATTTTACAATTTATGACGACTTATTACGCTTTGATTTTCACTATTTCAATTTAGTAATTCATTTGGTTTGAGTTTGTGAACGATTATTGACGACTCACACAGTTCTTTTGACTTTCGATTTGGTTATGATTATTAGGCTTGATTCTGTAAACGATTATTGACGAATGCCGCAGTTTTTTTGGCTTTCGATTTGGTTACGATTATTAGGCTTGACTCCTAAAACAATTGTTGAAGACCCGTACACTTTTTAAAACTTCATACGGACTTTTGATATTTCCATGAGTGGAAAGCGATTCGGCTTGTCGCTTCTGAAGAGTATGAAATAATCAAGGAAGTAGAATCGACACAGAAGCCGAAGTCAGAAATTGCATGGGAGTTCGGCATCCCGAAATCAACATTGTTTACGATCTTAAAAATGAGGGACGAGATCATAAATGCAGTGCTGAAGAAAGGACGCAATGCAAACGTAAAAAAAAACTAAGGAGTACGATGCATGCCAATTTGGAGGAAGCTGTGCTGGAATGGTTCGGCCAACTTAGAGCACAAAACTTGCCTGTAAGCGGAGAACTTTTTTAAAAAAATAGGAAACAGTTGTTCTGCCCTTTAATGTGTCAGACTTTCTTTTATTGTGTGTTTGTTTAGTGTCCCTTCAACGCAGTGATAATAGTAGTAAACAAATGATCTGCCTAATTTATCACGTTTGTTGGATATTATACCTTGTAAGTTTTTTACTAGTGAACATGTAGTTTTTTCATGATTTTTTTTCCTTGTATACTCTTTAATAAATTTAAGCGTTTGCTTGTACAACTGCTACGACTACGCTGTCAACTAATTAATAGTACACTTTTAGTAGAGTGGGGGCCATGTCGCTACATTTTCTTTGTCCTGAACAAAATATTTTACGCATTGACATGTAAGTTTAATATTTTAACTGAACGATAACGTTACGTCACAGTGCACGTCCGTGATAATCTTTCAGTTGGTCTTAAGGCAGAGCAGGCTGACGCGCTGAAGAGGACAGCTGCTGTGGCTGTGGTATTCATCGGTGCACGTGCGCGCAGCCATCTCCGGCACTCGCCTCCCCTCTCCCCACATCATGGTCTATCCTCCCAGCCGGCCGAGGGGCTTCCGATAACAAGCAAGCGGCAACACAGCACATAACCTCACAGCGCGTGACTTTGTAAGAGTTCAAGGCGTAAAAGAAAAGCCCCGAGAGTAGAATGCACTATCACCTTTTCTCTAAAAGACACCTTGTCATAAATTTCATTTATAGCTAAGTTTAAATGTAAGATTTATTATTGCTTAAGATGACTGAACATGGACTTAATGTGAAAACTGCTTATTTTGACATATAGAGGTTCGAAATGGGTCCGAAATCTTATAACGACTACCTCTCTATAACGACCCTAATCTCGGGAACTGTGAGGAGACGTTATAAAGAGGTTTTACTGTACAAACTTTTTGTTTGATTTTTATGCCACATTAAATATGGATGTAATACTCTCAGTAAAACTTCGCACAGGTTACTATTCTTAACATTTTCGGGCACAAGGTAACTGTATTAAAAACAAAACTACTATTATGACTTATTATTACCCCCTCTCTATTAAAACCCTGTTTTTGGGAACCATGAGGTGTCATAATATGGTATGTTTTATTGTATTTATTACATCTGCCTCTCTGTTATGACTCTATTATCAGTAACTGCGAGATGTCATGATTCAGAAGTTTTACTATAGAAAATACTGGGTATCAATTTATTTAGATTACATATGCCTATTAAATTTCTGGCAGTCACAAACTCTCCGTCAATCAGAATTACACTGTAATAAACGTCCCTGGTCTATAGATGACAGAATATTAAAAAAATTCACATATTTTTTAGAAAATGTCTAGACTATTCCATAAGAAAACTCTTAAAAGTGTGCAATCTGTGAAAATTATGCCACACTCAGTGTTTTAATTTTTCAGTGGAAAGGGGACAGTGATATTTTTACTTAACTTGGGGTTATTATTTCACTTAATATCATCTGGCTGTATACCATTAAAAAACACAGTACTTCATTAACAATTCAAGCAAGACACAGTGCTTCATGAGCGAAACCACACAAACGTGCAGCAGCAGAACAGTTAAATGACGGTGGAGAAGGCTGGTACCTGATCTGGACACTGCAAAACTGTGGTTGCTTCCACAAGCAATCAGCGCTATGGGCACTCCCTGTAGGCCGGTAATTAGCGTTGGCTTGGCCTCCTCGAGGCTTGTAGAGTTGATTCCTAGCTGACCGAACCTGTTGCAGCCCCAAGCAAATAGCTCACCTTCTGCAAGCAGAATGCACCTCCCCTGTAGGTGAGTGCGGTCTGAAGCACTTACGACTGCACATCAAGTAGAGTGAATTTTAAGTATTGTAATACATTTATGCTGAAACTATGTACATATATAGCAACTACAGTTCATTCCTTTTTGATTAGACCTGTTTTTAAAAAGTCTGACCTAAAGCAATCATGCTGATGTTTGCACTAGTTTCACAGTTGTCACTTGTGACTCACTAGTAGAGATAATAATAGGCTCTTCTTAGAGTCTGTTTACGATGCAAAACTCCTTGTGCGTAAGTAAACTCCGACCACTACAATGAGCTGGACTCAAGATGCTGGCAGTTCCAGTCTGTTAGACTCACTGCTCTACCTAAAATAAAAACAACCTTCCACTTAGTTACGGTTGTGAAAATAACTATTAACAACATGGTTTAGAACTGCTATTAACTAGGTCTTTTTCTAATGACTTCGCTCCAATAACAGCATGGTAGCTTCAATTATAATTTAACTCTTTAACATTCCAGCTGTTTTCCTAAGTCTGTCAAACAAAAGAATATAGCACGAAAAAAGAGCTTACAGTAACTTAGGAACTAAGAAACTCCGGTGCAATACTGAAACATGTACAAGTATTGTAGAGACCCAGAATAGTCAGACAGCCTAAGAAAGTGTTCCAAGTTCACTGGCAACAGCCACGTATGTACTAGTGGCAACATTGCTCAAGCACAGTCAGGCAGTTACAACGTCCCTGACAAATTTTACTTTTAGAACTTACTGTTTGTCAGAGCCAAACTGTGTTTCAAGCCGCAAGCTATCTGCACCACACAGTACGATGCAATGGTCTTCACCGTCTTAGGAGAGTCCGACATATCGCCAGACTTTGACCCTGCGCATATAATAAATAGTACTGCAACACCTTATGAAGTAATACTTATCTCGATTATGATACCAGCTTCACTGATCACAATTAAAGAATGAATCATTGACCAACACCAAACTGCATTTAAATAAAATGTAAATGCTAAAAGCTGCATTAACAAGAAAGATTTCAGAGACATAATGTTAATATGTATATAGTTACATTTAATTAAAAACAATCTCCACAAAACTCAAACAATGCCTATGTCTAAATTGCCCTTTTAACAAAGATTGACATAGCCAAACCGAATTAAGACAAAAAAAAACATACACATACATTACAAAAACAAGAATAGTAGATCAAAAGCATAATTCTTCAGTTACAAAATCACTAATGCGCAAGAGGAATAGCTATACCAGAGACACATCCGACCTCGCAGCAGGAGGAGGCAAGGTAGTGACCTTGCCAAACCTGTGGCCAAAGGACCTCTAGGAGAGTACTGAAAATAAGTATGTGTGTGTGCCCAACTTTGAGCAATCATGCTCACCAACATTAGTATTCATGCTCACAAGACAACATTCAGCTGGAGAAAAAATTAACATAAATATCCATATACAGTAATAGTAATGCATACAAAATACAGTAAAATGACATGGTTCAGCAGTCCCAGTGTCACACCAGATACAGTACAGTACACCATTGCGGAACATCTTTAATTCTGTTTCTATAATTCTATAACAGTTTTATTATCACTGCTATTTTATTTACCAAACTACACAGCACCACAAATAATGTCACTAAAATCACTATAGTTTATCTTTGCAACGTACACATAACTCAGCCTGCTTATGCTTATGACAACAACGTTAAGTATTACATTTAAATATTTCTGGTGTGTATTGGTTTTTACAATAATTTTTAATGGCAACTGTATAGCTATAAGAATTAAACCAAACAACAAATGTAGTCTTTTAATTTGTGCATTGCCACAGAAGATAAGGTAAGCTGGTGTTACGTCTCTTTGGCTGCAAGTTGTTAGCGATGGTACTATACAACTTAATTTAATGACAGGAACTAGTAAAGGAAGCAGCCATGGTCTATGTCAGAGAACCATTTCACCATTCATCTGAAGTGATTTTGGGAAACTCTGGAAAACAAAAACAAAAATCTGACTGACCAGAACAGGGGATTGAAGTACCAGGTATTCCCGAATGCGAGTCCAATACATTACTGTTGTGCTACCTCACTCAGTCCATTAGCACATATGACAATGGGCATTGTGTAGGCACAACTTTAGCAATTATATAGAAGTGTAGTAAATAGTGGCCAAAAAGTTTAAACTGTGTATTAAGAGTTGGTTATAAAAACAATTTTGTTGGGGCAATTTAACAAATATAAAGTACAGAACTAAGAGTTTAACATGATAAATATATACTCTTGAATTGTAAAGTTAGTTTTAAACCAAATCTAAAACAAGGAACACATACATTCCATATTTTGGCACTTTTGAGGTGGAAGTGTGGTGAGTGATAATGAACTACAATGCAGCATGTATTGTAGTGAGTGTCTTACCTAGCTGGCCATGAGAGTTGGAGCCCCAGCTAAATAGTTGACCCCACTCGTTGAGAGCAAGTGTGTGGGCCGCACCACATGCCACTGCAGCTATGGTGTACGCTTCCAGGGCACCCACACGCTCTGCAAGCAGCCATGCCACACCATCACCACAAAGTCCTCGACTGTTTACAAGCATTAGAGATGTGCCCTACACTTGAGACAATGTGAGTAGCGAGCACTTGCGCCATCTTTCGAGCACTCACGGCTCAGCTTGGCATCTGGGACATAATAATTTTCTGAACCTGATCATACAGTCTCTCACAATCTTCTCTCTCTCTCTTGCCCACGCACACTCTCCCTTACCTTCTCACTCACTCTCTTTTGCAAGACATAACAAACATAAATTTCTGTAAAACTATGCAATCCAAATAATTGCAAACATTAACAAATATATGTACTATGGACCTGCTACTTTATACATACATTTATATTTAGACTGTAAAACCAATTAAAAGTTGTGTGGCCTATCAGGCGAGAGCTCGACTACCATTGGTCGCACCAGGAACAGAGCTGAAGGCAATAAATACTGTCCAGTTTTTTACAGTTTTCACTTTTACTTTACCTGAAGACAGGAGCAGATGTCAGCTCCCGTAATGTCGTGAAAAGTCGGTCTTTGGAAATCTACTGTGTTCTTTTGTGTCTTCATCGTTGTGTGTTGTCTATGATGTCGTCATTGTTATCCTGTCTAGTGTCCATTATTTTATCTGTTTCAGTATTGTCTGTGCTGTCTTAATTGTGATGTCCTGAGTTTTACATATTAGTTAGTTTTGTGTTTAGACTTATAATTTTAGGTTGTTTACTAATGGTTTTTTTTTCTTTAGATGATGTTGACTAATTCCTAATGGGATCTTTCATGTTCTGTTGTTTTGGTTCATAGATGCGTTGATTACAGCCAACTTGGCTAGTTTTCACTTTTTTCGTACTTCGTTGTTCGTTTTTCTTAGTCTCTTTTTAAGATTTCTGGGACGACACAATATTGCAATGGCATACGTCTAAAATAATACAATTTGTCACAATTAATTTCCCTTCATATATAATTATTCCCATTGTCAACCTAGCGTTGCAATAAAATTTTCAAATGTTATTTTGTATATGAATGAGTATCATAAACAAAGAGAATAACATTTTTTGTGCAAGGGAAAAGGGATGAAAATTATCTCAGCCAAATTTTTCTCTGTAGCAATTAAATGTATTGTGTACTGTCTGTGACAGAAACGAGCGGCCCTGGAAATGGGAGAGATGTAGCTGGACTGATGATGGAGAATTTCTGGGGAAACTGGTTTACGTAACATTCGTTAATAATACCTAGACAGTGAAGTAGTCATGCGCGCGAACACCAACCCATGTTACATTGTTAAAGGATTGGATCGCCATATAACTTCCAGGGCCGCTCGTTACTGTCATAGACAGTATAACCCTGTTTAACAGTTATGATGATGTGCATTTTTTTTGTTGCTAAAATGTGTTACCCTTTGTCTATGTATGTATTACTTGTCTTTGCAAATCTTATGACAAATTCTATTGCAACTTCAACCGTAGCTCAAAGAATGATTAATAAATACAATACAATACTTCTCTCTTGTACATTTTTTGCTTGTATGTCACACTTGTAAACATACGCTTTATGATTTAATACAAATAAACACCCATAACATTACATGAAGTTTCCAAAAACTAAGAACACATACAGAATTTCCAAAAAACTAAGTAAACATATAGGCCTACTCCATGTTTACATGGCATGCATGTATTCATGTGAACAGAACCACAATAACTCCTACAAACAGATACATAGCCATGTATGGTACAAAAGTGGCAGTGTCCAATCCACTATATAATTAACCAGTTTATAAAATATATTGCAGGTTTTTGCGGCCGTTGTCTGCATTTTATTGGCTTCTGGATGTTAGCGGCGTCAGGAGATTGTCCTGCGACGTTTCGGCAGTCATTGCAGCTGCCATCATCAGGTAGTAGGAGTTGGAGACCAATTGGTAGATGCACGGGTTGCAGGTCCTTACTTACCCTTGTGTCTAGGTGGCGGTTTACTGACTGGTTGGGCCGACAGGCCCAGTTTATAGTTTGTGCTACATATTAGTCCTCTACAAGGGCGGCGGAATCCTGGAGTTGTCCAACCACACACCTAGCATTACACCCAGACACTAGATCCAACTAGCTGAGTCATCACGGTGGTTAAAGAGAAGATACAAAGGAATGTTACCTGGCTTCCTGCAAGCTTTCTGATGTCCAAGTTGGCCATGATCATTGCTGCCGCACGTGTACAGCTCACCGTCATCGGTCAATAACGCTGAGTGGTTTGCCCCACATGCCACTGCAACAGCATCGACAAGCACATGAGTCAATCAGGCATCACAGCAGCTCATCACATGACATGTAACTCAGCCCATTTGACCTGCATAGTATTTGTAACATAATATATCCTTTCTTGTTTGTCTTGTATGTACCAACACTGTTCTTAAAAGAGTTGCATGTGACTCATTAAAACATTTTTGAGAAAAAATTAATAAAATTTATACCTCTAGTCCCAACAACACTACACAAAACAGACTGACTGAAAGATTAGTGACAATTACTATGAAAAGCTTTTGTGCAATTGTAAAAAGTTGTAGCATGACAATGGTAAGGTAACACTGTGGATTGAAGTGAACAAATTAAAAATAAATCTGAGGAAGATGAGTATGAGGTTTACAAGGAAGACATTTAGAAGTATGGATGTATACAGAAAGAAATGGCACGTGACAGACAATGCATCACAATACAAGTAGGCTACCTAGTGATACTGTTGCAGGGTGACCTAAGGTGGAGAAAGACAATTAAAAGAAAGAAAAGGGTGCTAGGAATGTTGGGCAAGGTACTGGAAGTAAACAGCACAGTCCTGGAATGGGCATTTATTAACCACTAATGTTGGAGTACGCAGCAGTAGAGTGGGACTCTTATGTGGAACTGGAGATGTAGGAGCTGGATTAGATGTAAAGACGGGCAGTGATGTGGGTGAAGAATAAATGGAAAAAGAGAGAGTGGGCTTGTGAGAACAAAAGCAATGTTGAAGGATTTGAGTTGGAACTTATTTAAGGAAAGGAAAAGAGTGGAAAGACTGGTCAGAATATACAAGGTGGTGAACAGACAAAGATTGGGAAAGTGGGGATGCATATTAATTAATACGAAATGTAGCAAATGGAATAACAGAATGAGGCCCCCTTCGCTTTAGACAGTAGATTTTCGACGCACGCAGTGAACAGTACATCACAGCCATTATAAATAACCAAGGGTGCACATGACTTTAGTGTTCAGACAACTGAAGAACCATGGACAGCATTGGCTCATCGACAGCCACCATAGTCTCGACAGAGCGTGGTAAATATGAAAAGTAGCTACTCACTTTATACCGGGCTACCTACTTGTTTTTATATTCAATTCTTTATTGTCCTGTCGACTACAATATATACAGAAATTGTACAAGTAGTATAGGACTCGTCAAATGATATACATATATACAATACATAACATAGAAGGTACAATTGTCACTTTTACTTGCTGGTAGCCCATCTCTAACATTACTGTACAAACATTTGCCACCATTGAACACTTAGATCATTAAAGAAAAATGCAAATTATGGTCTAGTAGATAAAATAAAATGAATCAATTCTAAATCAATTCTATAGTGGTTAGAAATAGACCTACGTAAAGAAACTGTTTTGTTACTTTAGGTTTGCTAACCTAACATAATGAAAACTGTACTTAATATATGACTCCTTATATCCACTAGCCTATAGAAACCTTTTTCAGCCACATAGAAATATTTTCCTACATATTTTAAGCTTAACATGATTAGAAATGCCTATGAAGAAGACTTCTTACCTTGCTTTATTCTATCAGCTTTTAAGAATTTCAATTCCCTTGGAGTAAATATTTGTTCCTCCTCAATGCCACCTAACCCTAGTTCTCCATTGACCGTATTGCCCCAGCAAAACATATTTGAAAAAAATTATTAAGTACTAAGAATTCCTAATACTGGTAAAAACATAAGTTTCTAATATATATAAAAAAAAAATAACACTCATTTGGAACTCTATATAGGTTAGGTTCAAAAAATTTATAAAAACACGTTATTTCTTCAAGCAAAAAAAAAATTAGGCCAAGTTAGGCCTACTACAATTTTAACTTGTCATTTTTAGAATCCCACGAACAATGACACAAAAACAATTGATATCTTCCAAATTTGCAAATCAAATCATGCATGGATGGTTGCGTGAACCAAGGAGTATGTAAGGGTCACGGTTGTAGAAGAACAGGTCTGAACACTCGCCAATACCTTTCTTTTCTATGTCGCCAATCTAACAAGGTATTTTGTTTGACCCCCTTGTTGTTTGGCTGTAGTTCGTCAAGTTACCGAGAATGCCGTACTTTTTGGCGCTGTTTTCCGGGCGGTCGGATTCAAACTCCGTCCACTTTTTTCCATTGTTAAATTTATAAAGTAAATAAAGATTGCTGGAGCCTTTTCTTAAATTTGTGAGCGAAGAAAGTATTTCATAAATTGATAAAAAATATGTTTTGATAAACTGTTTATCTTAACGGAAAGGAAGTGGGCGGAGTTTAGTCCGACCGCCTTAACATCAACAAGTTTCCAGGCGAGTGTCCAGACCCCTTGTGTACGTGTCCAGACCTGTTCTTCTACGGCCGTGGTAAGGGTTGAACAGGCGTGAACAGAGGGCACAGGCATAGAATACAAGTTCTGCCGCTGAAAACCCATGTGAGCGAAAATTGTTTATTAAAAATAGGAACACCAATACTGCTATTACTGAATTCATCTCGACACTTTTACATGAATTGGATTTAAACAATTATACAGTTGGTATTTTCTTGGATTTATCAAAAGCATTTGATACTGTGAATCATCAATTATTGCTCGATAAATTAGAATCAATGGGTGTTAGAGGAGTTGTTTTAAAATGGTTCACTTCA
>PNEQ01102644.1:0-11444 GCA_003012365.1 Medauroidea extradentata
ATAAGAGAGTAATAAATATGGGCTGTTAATCTGACCACGTGTTTTTAAATGCTGTTATGCATGCGTCCATCCCTCGATACCACGAACCCTGAGGTAAGAGTAGCTCACCGCTGAGACCGGAGCAGGTATGAGAACTGACCAGATTACCAACTTTCTTTGTGGAGCATTGTAAGCAACTAGTGGGGCATAGTACTGAAGAAAGAGTGCGGTGCCACCACACATGTCAAATGAAGGAGTTAAGGTATATTATTGCAATAAAATCCTAAATGTGTTGTGATTTTCTTTTGGATAATTTTTATATCTCAGGGCACATAATTTTTTTTCAATACTGGCTGTACATTAATCTTACTAGGGTTAGATGGACAACATTAATAGAAAATTATTTCATATTACGGTAATGATTTGCTTACTATACAGATGTTAGTTAATATAGCCACTTAAGATTTGACATTATTTACTATATAACTTACTAGGTATACTTAAATAGTTGTTAAAATTAAGGGCATTACTAAAAATAAACAAACATGTACGGATAACATATATGTAGTAATCGGACGGTGTTAAGCATCAAGAGACCAACTGACAAAAAGCAAAATTTTACAAGAGAGCTGGTTTTGTAATATCTTCACAAACATTGTATTTCTTACAAGCAGCATACAACTTTGTGTGAATTTCAGTGATGCCATTTCCTGTTTGTTTTTACTTTGTATAGCAACAAAACCGATAAAATATTTTTTAAATTAACGTGATACAGTTAGTCTTTGTGTTATAAGTGAATTTTTGTTATGCATAACCAACCAAGTGTTCATCTTTGTGTTATAAATACATTTGTGTTACGTAACAGCAGACCAAGTGTTAGTCCTATCGAATTTAATACAAATTAAAATGTATATTTTTAGAAATGGCGATTGCTTTACTAATAAATCAAGAAAATGTCAAATTTTAATTTCTTTTTAAGCCATTCTAGTGCTGACATAGTTTTCAGGTATTTCACTGCAGTATTAGGATAAGTGAAATGGAATAACATGCCAAGTGCTTTTAACCTTATTCATCCTTATATATTTTAAGAATAAAACAAGTGACAACATTTCAATATGATACAAAATATTCTATATTATAAGGAATAAATAGTAAACAACACAATGCCATAGCAGATCCATGATAAAAGATAAAATAGAATGTATAAGCGACTGCATACAAGTGGACTTAGCATTAATCACATGTTGAAATATTTTAATGCCATAATAATATGAATAAGTCCAAAAATACATGTTTACTCATACAAAATCCATAATAACAAAACTTTTAAGAAATATAAAAACCAGCAATTATACAGCACACAATACAAGAAGAATAATTTATTTTATTTCATGTTCAAATTCTCATATCTGTAACTAATCATTCTACAGTTCACTCCATTCGTTTTCAACTTCAAAATACAGGCTTCCATGTAAATAATACCATTTTAGTGTGTGTGTATGTGATATCTTGATGTAAAACAACATGCATTGGACGAAGTACTAATTTTAAGCATGTGGTCTAGGTATGCACAGCAAAATTCTGGTGTTCTGAAAATGTTTATTCATTTATTGTACTTGGTCTGTTGATGAAAAACAAAAAATATATAATAGATAAGTGGCACTTGGTCTTTTTGTATTTCATTACCGTAATAGTACATAGAATACAGCAATGAAATGTTTAGCCAAAAACTTGATTTATAAGCCAACAGATGGTACAGAAATAAACTAATTGAAAAAAATGTCAGTTCGTCTCTTGATGCATAACATCGTCCAATTATCACTTCTGTTTTTTTATTTCTATTTGATACCTAAAAAGGTTAATTAATACACTCCTTTCTCGCTTATCTAACTCTGTATTAACTGAACCTTCAGTTAACCAAACTGTTTTTTGTGTGCAATACGTGCAAAAACATGCAGTGAAATATGTAGGAACATACAATTGCGCGGGAAGCATGCAGCAACTGTGTGTGCCACACGGCTAGTAAGTGGCAACTGGCTGATGTCGAGAGGGACGACTATTGCCCTCGTTCCCCTCCCTTCCAACTCAGGGAAGTCTCGGCTTCTTTCCGAAATGCATATTAATAGAATTGTGGGAAGAAATATATAAAACATGAAGGACCAGCACAATATTACATTATATTTATTATTTTTATACAGTCTTAAATCAGACACGTTTCTTGACAAAAAAAAACATACAATAAAATTTAACAGTTAAGTAGGATATAGTACCCTCCAGAATTTTTCACTTACTGTAGTTCTAATGCTTTCAAACTGTGAGCTAAATGTATTTACGTTACATTTTACAAAACAACATACTGTGTGTATAAATAATATTTGGTAAAAGGAACAAGTGCTAAGGGCTAAATGTTTCAATTTTTAATTAAAACCTAAATACATTGAATGTAATCATTTGTGTTGCACATGTATATTCCCTATTTGTAGACACAACAATGTTATCCTTGTTATTTTTACTGTTTCTGCCATTCATTCCTGGTTTTTCATATGATGCATGACCAAAATTTTTGCCAATTTCGGAGACATCAATTTAGTCAAATTACACATTGTAACTTTATTGGAATCGCAAAAATATTTGTACTTAATCCTTTCTGCCACATAAATATGTTCAACCTTTATTTAATTACAATATTAAACAAAATAAAAAATTACCAGGTACCATGTAAAAACAGAATAACCTGTTGGAAGCAATAAAATTTCTATGTCATGTTCGATGGATACAAGTTAAAAACTTTTGTTTTGTTGATATGTAAAAATGGCTTGGGCAAGAAATAATATTGTAAAAACTACCTGAATATATATTGTTTGAGTTTTAACAGGTTATGGGCCCAGAGCATCATCCTTCCCAGGTAGTAAGACAATGACATTGAACAAGTGTCATAATATTTTTCTTTGCTGGTAATTATAAGATTCATGAACGTTTGTGTCAAGGTTGTTTGGGTGTAGACAGCAATCATCATGGAATCTAATTTTATTAAGCTGGCAGGTGATTCCAATTGGAGCATGTGGAAGTTCCAAATAATGGTAATTTTGAAGTCAAGAGGATTATTTGATGTAGTTGCGGGAGCTGAATTAAAACCTGGAGTTGAAGATGGTACTTCACAGTCGGAGGTCAGAAAACGAGTCAAAGAATGGATATCTAAAGACTGCAAGGCTCAAGAAATTATTGTTACTAGGTTAGAAGAAGGGCCTATGACTCACCTTTTAATGTGTGAGTCTGTGAATGAGATGTGGGCCACGCTACTATCTATCTTTGAACAGCAATCTGAAATTAGTTTGCACCAGCTGCAGCATAGGTTTTCCACTCTTAAGTATGAAGGGGTAGGCATAGCTGTTTTTGCCTCAAAGCTTCAAGAGTTGGCAGGTCGCTTGAAACAACATGGTGATAAACTGTCCGAACAAATGTTAATGACAAAGATACTGGTATCATTACCAGAGCCATATAAACATTTTGTATCAGCATGGGAATCAGTGTCCACAAAAGATCAGAACTTGCCAGAGTTAACAGCGTGTATGTTAATAGAAGAGGAGCGTGTTTCTGATAAAGACAGACGCGAAAATGCTCTCCTTTCCCAAAGGCAAGGTAGACCTAACCAATTTTAATGTTTCAGCTGTGGTAAACCTGGTCACACAAAGGCAGTTTGATACAAAAATGAGCCAAAAACTGATCATGTAGGAGAAAAACATATTTGCTTTTATTGCAAGAAACCTGGACACTTCATTAAGGACTGCAGAACGAGGTTAGGGCATGAAAAATACTCTAGTCTTTCTTCAGATAATATTTATCACAAAACAAAAGGGAGAAATGTAAATGCATTTATTTGTACAGCAATGTTGAGTAAAAGTGCAGAAAATCAGAGCTGGTACGTTGATAGTGGTGCATTGGAACACATGTGCTCTCAAAGAAAACTGTTTCCAGATTTTTGTACTTTGAATCAAGAAAAACATATAATTATTGTTGATGGATCAATATTAGTTGCTGAAGGTATTGGCACAGTAAGAGTTGAAGCTTTTGGTGACGAAACATGGCATATGGCTATGATTAAAAATGTGTTATTTATCCCAGATATAAAATTCAACTTATTCTCAGTTAGTGCTACATTGAAGAAAGGTTATGAAATTGAATGGAAGGAGGGAAAGTGTGAGTTCATTAAATCAGATAAAGTTTGTGCACTTGGATCACAAGAAGGAAAACTTTATAAAATTACGTTTAGGAATGTGTCAGATATTGCAAATGTTAAGTGTTGTTACTGTAAATTCCATAGAAAGCTGGCATGAAAAACTAGCACATTAGAATATTGAGCAAGTAAAGAAAATTTTAAAACTTAATGGTAACGCTGTGGAGAACAGAGAGGATTTCTTCAGTGAAGCATGTGTCAAAGGTAAACAGCAGAGACTGCCATTTCCAGCGAGTAATAACAAAACCACCAAGACATGTGAAGTTATCCACGCCAATATCTGTGGGCCTATGGAAACTACGTCATTGGGTGGCTCAAAATATTTTTTGTTATTGAAAGATGATTATTCAAGGTACAAATACGTATATTTTCTGAAATGCAAATCAGAAGGTAAAGAAAAGACTGAGAGATTTATTAGCCTAGCACAAAATTATACAGGAAATCAAGTAAAAATTTTAAGATCAGAAAACGACACAGAACTAGGAAGTGAAGAAATGAGAAAACTTCTTGAAGGGTTAGGTATACGACATCAGAAGTCAGCACCATACTGTCCAGAACAAAATGGAAAGACAGAAAGAGAAATAAGAACAATTGTCGAAGCAGCCAGAACAATGCTTGAGGCCAGAAATTTAAATGAAATTTTATTGGCAGAAGCTGTAAGCACAGCTGTATATGTTATCAACAGAATTGGTACAAGCTCTGTTAAAGGAAAGACTACACATAAACTATGGCTTAAATCAGATGCTGACATCAAAGAATTTCAAGTATTTGGAGCTGATGTGTACATGCATGTTCCGAAAGAAAAAAGGAAGAAGTGGGATTCCAAAAGTAAAAAAGGAATATTTGTAGGATATGAAGAAAACTCAAAGGCATTTAAAGTGTATGTACCCAACAAAAGAAAAATAGAAATCTCACAAAATGATATTTTTAAGCAAGATGATAATATCACGAAAGAAACAGAAATACCAGGCAGTGTTTTGAATTCTTTGGAAAATGAAGATGATGAAGTCGTACTGTCAGAAGGTCTTGAGGAAGAGACTACTAAACCAAACTGTACAAACAATAATGCTGAAGAAGAGAAAATAGAAGTCTCGAAAGAATAGAAGAAAAAGCCCATGAGCTGCGAGATTGGGCTAAATTGAGAAAACCAAGTACTTTGAGCGAGTTTGATACAAATTTTTTAATTGCAGATGAAAATCTAACTTATGAAGAAGCAATGAAAAGTCATGAAAGCGATAAAGTGGAGGGAAGCAATTGACACTGAACTGAAGTCGATAAGAGAAAACAATACATGGACTGAAATAATGCCTCCAGCTAACAGTTGTATCATAGGAATTAAGTGGGTATTCAAGATAAAACGAGATGAAAGTGGCAAACCAGTACAGTACAAAGCACGACTTGTCGCACGAGAATTTCAACAGGGTAAAAATTTTGATGTGGGCGAGATCTATGCTCCTGTAGTCAAATTAGCTACCCTAAGATTCCTGTTAGCAACAGCAACACATTTAAGCCTTCCTGTATATCAGATGGATGTTCGAAGTGCTTTTTTATATGGCGATATACATTAAGATATTTACATGGAAAAACCAGAGGGACTAGAAGGGGACAGAACTGCAGTAGTCAAACTGAATAAATCCATTTACAGACTGAAGAAATCACCTAAATGTTGGAATGATATGTTCAATCAAGTGCTTGAGAAGGTAGGGTTTGAAAGGTCAAAGCATGATTACTGCCTTTATACCAAAATAACTAGCGAGAAAAGAATATAAGTACTGTTGTATGTGGATGACTTACTTATGAAAACCAGGTCCAAATTTTAAAGTAAGTTTAGCCGCCAACTTCAAAATGAAAGATTTAGGTTTGACATCAAATTATCTAGGAATCTGTATATCACAAGACTTGAAGTTACGAACGTTGCGCATAAATCAGACACAACTTTTGAAATCATTACTGACCATATTTGGAATGGAAAACTGTAGGTATGTTTCAACCCCTATGGATACATCATTTAGAATAAACTGTCAAGCTAAAGAAGGCAACAAAGAATTAGAAACTAAATGTCGACGACTGATAGGATGTCTTCTATATGTAGCTGTCGGTACAAGGTCAGACCTTAGTGCAACTTTAAGTATCTTAAGTCGATATCAAAACAGAGCAAGTACAGAATCGTGGACTGCCTTGAAGCGTGTTCTAAGGTACATAAAAGGAACATTGGATCTTACACTAGTGTACAGACGTCAGACTGCAGGAAAACTACTTTGCGGATATGCGGATGCTGATTGCGGGAGAAGACACTTAAGAGAGAAGATCAACATCAGGGTTCGTTTTTCAACTGAGAGGAAGCCCAGTCACGTGGATTTCAAAGAAACAAACAACTGTGGCCCTGTCATCAACTAAAGTCGAGTACATAGCTCTCAGTTGTGCAGCTGCTGAAGCATGCTGGATACGAGGTGTTGTACAAAACTTGGATATTTCAAATGCAAAGGATCCAGTATGGATATATGAAGACAACCAAGCAGCAATTAGAGTTTCAAAAAGCCCAGAAAACCATAAACGTCTCAAACACATTGACATTCGTCACCACTTCATTCGTGAGAAGATCAGCGAGGGTGTAATCGATGTACAGTATGCATGCTCACAAGACCAGCTTGCAGATGCGTTAACAAAACCATTAAGTAGAACTCTTCTTTCAAAATTCATTACAGAAATGGGTCTTGAGTGAGTTATCTGTTTGGCGTAATATTTTTTTTAAATTTTGGGTCTTGCAATACTGTTTATTATTTTTTGTTAAATATTTTGTGTCCAAAAGGGACTGTTCAATTAGAAGTGTTTGCAATTAAAGACAGATTTAAAGATAAATTAAAATAATTTTATTGAGAGGGGCTGTTGAAAGCAATAAAATTTCTATGTCATGTTCGATGGATACAAGTTAAGAACTTTTGTTTTGTTGATATGTAAAAATGGCTTGAGCAAGAAATAATATTGTAAAAATTACCTGTGTGTGTGTCTAATATATATATATATATATATATATATATATATATTTATTTATTTATATTAGTTTTAACCAAACCTAAACCACAGTCCATGAAGATAAGGTCATGACACTGAGAAATAAAATGTGACTCGCTTTTTGTCGCAGCGCTAGTAGTCTTTTAGTGGAAGATTTGTTGTGTTTTGTCTTTGGCTAAGCAAGTTTTCACAGCTTAAAATGTGTAGTTGTTATCAGAATTGCTAGCAATCTGGAAGAAAAAAATTGAAAATCCACATAATGTATACGCAATTTTGTATTGGAACACATTGTCAACCATAAAATTTAGTTTTTTTAATCTTTTACATGTCGACACACATTACAACAATTCTAAAATTTTGTAGGGCAGGAAAAAATATATTTTGCTTGAATGTGTGTACTAAAACAATAGCACACAATATTTTTTTAAGACGACTAATATAAACAGATCTACATACATGCCAATGTTTTTATGGATAGGAAAAATATATCTACAATACCAGCTTACCATATTGACATAATTTTGTATAAATAATTGTAAAAATTGTAAGATCACCTGATGTAAACAAGGCAAATCTTCCACTAAAATACTACTAGTGTTCGGCAACAACAAGGGAGTCACTTTCTCTTGCTGGAGAGCATACACAGTGTCAAGACATCTTCCTCTTAGGCCGTGATCTAACCATTCGCCCGTCATTTTCTGGTCGACTTCGATATACTTGAATCTCGCTTTTGCTGTCAAAAATTCATTCTGTCAATCTACTCGCAATCAATTCTCAAATCAACGGCATTATTTACTACGGAACATGTTAAAAAATTCACATTTATTTTGTAATTTCACACAGAACGGTGGGAGATTGTAAAGAAAAATTGTAAAATTTGAGACTTTGCGAGTTGAGAAAAACACTTGTCTCTAGAAATAACTAAAATTGCCACTGCCAAAGTACTGTCCAATTTATTGATGACTCACAACAAAATTATTGGTGGCAAATAAATTCATGCAGAAAAAAAAAATTTCAAATACATTTTCCACATATTCCTGACCCAGAAAAAATCACGTACAATTCCCGTACTTCCAGCTATTTCCAGATCGCTGGACACCCTGCTAGCACAAATAAAAAAAATAATATAATTTACATGATGTAATTTGGGTACTTGCACAAGTTTGGGACATCACTGAGCTTGGGACAGAGTTCCAAATTCAGTTGTACATAAGGCCTGGTATAAACTGTGGCCAACCTTGGCAACCTGCAATGTGACAGAGTATGAAGAAAGCAAAATTGAGGATTGTAAAGGGTTTGAAACCAAAACGGTGAACACATAGTTGCAGTATGAGAAGAGTGTCATCAATCCTGAAGTATATGACATGCCTACGTGAAGAAAATGTTATGGAGTGGCTTCATGTTGACGATGTCCCTGTTGTCAATCATCTCACTGACTAAGAAATTATTGAATCAGTAACAGGTGCAGAAAAGAATGACGATGAAAAACAGTCTGCGAAAATCTCACACGAAATGTGTCTACGATATGTAGAAGGCTCAATAGCCGGCATGCAGCAAAGCAGATACTTTTCAGTACAGAAGATCATGTCTCTGTACGTGATACAAAAGCAGTTAAGTGACAATCCAAAACTGAAACAACTTTTGATGGACACGTTCACAAAAATACCTGCCTCTACGAGCACTGAAGTGAATGACGTAACTGTCGGCCCAAGCGGTACACAAGCACTTCACATCATGTCACATACTCATACATCGGAGTTAGTGATTAAATCTGGCAGACATCTGCTGTTTTTTATTACTTTGTTTTACAGTCAACAGCGTAAAAATGTAATTTATTGTGTGTTGTGATGTGTTCCTAGGTTAACTATGTACGTTTGTGCACATCAAAATGAAAAACACATTAGTTAGTTGCAATGCTTTTCACGGAGGGACAGTAATCGTAAATTGTATGGCCCGGTTCACATTTGCATTAAAACGACATACGTTGCATTGCACACATGAGTCAGTGACACAAGACACTTCAGCGACAGAAAGACAAGAGTCGAGATGTAGCAACACACCTCACTTTGTCGATCGCACACCACTTGAACACCAGAGAGAACCCGGCCTAAATTGCATAACTTAACGTCAGTAAGTACGAATGTTTTGTCCATCACACTTCAGTCAACAGAAGTGTGAGCCCGGCCTAACTTTTTGTGAGCGACACGGCAAGTCACATCGGGTCTGTGTCAGTGACCTACATTTAAAGGGCCCACTGGCGAGTGAGGGGAAAAAAGAAGGCGTGGAAGTATGAGCAGCTGGCTGTTGAGTGCCTGGCCAGGCGGCCGGCACAAGGAGGTAAGCGGCGTTGTCAGATGGCCCTAGCGCACGCCGTTTTCAGGTAACTGCAGCGTTTCTTCTGTATTTAAATACCGTACTACAAATTTTCAGTAATATGCAGATACAGTGTAAATTAAAATTCATTGTAAAATTCATTGAACAGTGCGTCATGGTGGCCACCCACCAAGATCAAAAACATTGCCTGATTAACATTTAAAAATTCCTTGATTTTTACAACTACAAAAACATACACAATAATCTCATAAAATATTTTGGAAAACCTTTACTGTACTCACATATTGATACCCTGCTGTATTTTCTTCATAGTACATGTACACAGAAGTTCATTAAGAAAACAATGTCACTTTACATTATAACACTCATTTCAATGACCTGCAGTCTATGTTTTGTTCTTTGCCTCTTCACAATAAACAACAAAAATTCATGAAACACACACACACACACTAGCATATTAAAAATTGCAGCAATTACAAATGTACACTACAGTTTTCATTCATGATAATGTAGCTCTTTCAGCTGGAAAGTGTTTTAAGTACCTCATCTTTCAGTTCAACTTTCTTCCTTGCTTCATCAATAATTCTTTGTTACTTGGCAGCAAGCTCCTTTGCAGCTATTGCTGCCCTCTTCTTTGCCATTTCACTTTTGCTTTTCGATTCACAATCTATTTTTTGTGCCATAGCTTCCTTATACCGTGCATGTGAATTACGAGCAGCATGTATTATGTCCTTGGAAATATTGGACACAAAACTGTCTAAGCCACCAGATGCAACAATTCCATCATACACTTGCCGTTGAGCTATTAGCGACCCTTCTTTAAGATTCTCCACTAAACACTCACGGTTCATGGAGTAACCTCGTTCTACTTTAGCATTTCCATGGGATAAAATTAGTGCAAGCTTTACAAAAGAAAAAAAGTTCATCGGAATCCTGCACCAAGAGTAACTGTTGAATCCAGGAGATATCAAGTCTATCATATTTCATAGAAAATTTTTTGGATGCAGCCTGAACATCACCTTTTTCACACAATGATCTGAGCTGACAATCAATTTTGTCACCCTTGAGACCAGGTATCAGGTTTTTGTCAACAAGTATGTTTAGTGTCTAAGACACATTTTTTGTACAGTTGGCCGAGATACAACAGCAGAATCCAAATACGAAATGCCTTCAGTGGGGATATTTCAGTGACGAGCACTCAAACATTTTTTCACACAACTTTTGTTAACTATTTCTACATTCATTTTTAGATGTAAAATTTTTAGTTGTGAAATATTCTTAGTCTTCTGCAGGGCATTCCTTGTAGCATAACCTATGTCAGTATGTTTAGCACTCAAACAGACATTCTTATCTGACAGATCTACAGAAGTAGTCAGTAGAAGACTCGAGCACATCTTTCTTCACAAATTTTGACGTAATTCTGATTATCAGTGAATTTAGTGATTCATATGATAAAGGCAGGGGGGCTCGGTCCAGCTTCCCGCGCTTTTTTTGCTCGTGCGGTCGCCAGCCGGCGACGTCATCTGGTGGACAAGTGCGCGCATGGCTTGTGTAGATAGTATTGAGTGTCCAGTTTCAGTATGAGTAAAAACTCGTGGTTCGCGTTTCCGAACTCTTAATAGCAGAGTTCCGTCTATTTTCAACATGAGTAAACACTCTAAGTCTAATAATGCTAATTATGCTATGGCACAGTGTACTAAATGGGGCGGAAAAACTACTGACGTTATGTATCACAGATTTCCGAAAAACGAGGAGTTGAAACGAGTATGGGTGTTGCGTTGTAAGCGAAGTGATCATTTTAATCCAGAGAATGCTAGAGTATGCTCCATACATTTCCGACCAGAGGATTATGTACGTAATTTAAAAAATGAACTTCTGGGATTAC
>PNEQ01102644.1:11544-25659 GCA_003012365.1 Medauroidea extradentata
GGGGGGGGGGGGGCAAGATCATAAATATGTTAATGTCAACAGGAACGGATATAGTCTGTGTATAAATTTGTAGCCACTAGCATATTTCGAACATGAAACAGCGTTGGTTACGAAACTTATCAAACTGCAAATAGTTTGCTATAAAAAAAATTGTAGAACATCTGTTAAGGGGGGTGGCTTAGCCTCGCCTCGCCCTTTTATGGGCGCCCTTGTTTATAAACACTTTTTAATATACTTACACTGTATAGCCATTTGCTTCTCTGTTAGTTTAATTTATTTGACAGTTAGCCTAGTACAATTTCGTCAGACGAAAATAAATTAAAAGTAGGCTATGTAGAAAGTTTAAACTTTAAAACTGTATAAAATACTTTCATAATTTTACAGAGTAACTTTTTTGTATGTTTTGAAAATTTTAATGGCCATTAACACCGGTCATAGCATTGTTAGCAATACATATATGTATGATTATCTATTATAAGGCCTAGGCAACAATGAACATAAGCATTTACACAGTATTAAATACAAGAGGCAACCTGTATGTAATTCAATCTGACTAGGCACAACTATACACAGGGACTAGCATTTAATCAAGGCAAATTTTAGTATAAAGGAACGTAAGCTTGTATTCAACATTTGCTTAATCTAATACTGCGCAGAAGGTTTGGCAAACCAAAAGCTCTTAAGCTGTAATTTACTGCCTTAAAAGACGAACTTAGCAGAGAGAGTTTATGTTAGATCTGGTGGTAGTATACAGAATAGTTACGTACAGTAAAACTCCGATTTAACGAAATGCCATGGGACCTGAAAATGTTTACTCTAAATCAATGTTTCGTTAAATCCGACTTAGCCCCCCCCCCCCCCATAAAAAAAATGGTTAAAGCCTCGGGTATGTTTCGTCAGAATTTAAGGTAATTTTAAAAAATTTTATTGGCTCAAAACAATAACAAAACGCATTTATCGTCAACAGATAAGCCACAACCGTGAAAAGAAAAAAAAATTGGCAAAAAAACTTCAAAACCTTTTAGTGCAACGCTCGGCGAGTGTGCGCATGGTGAGTTAGGCCGTCCTTGCGCGCGCCATCAACACGTGAGACGTGATGATTAACACCACCGAGCCGTCAATCTTTTCGTCTATCTCCCGCCCGCTCCACCAACAAAATTAAGGAAATTCCCATGAAAGATTAAAAAAAAAAAAAATAAAATAAAATAAAACTGCAAGTAAAACTGGATTAAAAGTTTGTGAGGCAACAGTAAAATAATAATCAAATACGCCCGGCAGCGGCCATTATAGCTTGTATGCAGCCGTGTTCGTGAAACAAACTCGGTTTGCTAGCAAAAAAATACTTTGCAATAGAGAGTTTTTTAGCATCGGAGAAACAAATTATTTACGTTTACGGTATTAAATTTGTTTTAAAAAGCCTGCATAAATAACATTACATATTTTTTTATAAACTCTCTTGTTTTATCACACGATGTGAGTGTGAATAATCACGCTGCACACCACTGCATTCTATCGGTAATAGAATTATTCAAGAGAGCACACTGCCCTGCAGCGCATTTTAACGGAGACGTGAAGCACTATCTATGAATTGGTTCTTTCGCTGTCCACCGCCGCTCTGTGGAGATTGGGTACCTAGATGCTCGTTCACTCGCTAGCCGCCAGGATGAGGATTTAGGCGCGCACGTGTAGTGCAACATAGCAGCGCTCGCTCAGCCGCGCCCGTGTGTATGTCAAAATCATTCCTGCAGCCAAAGTTTTCAACGAATTTTAACAAATTTTTTTTTCTCGACGGATGGTTTAAGCTTTTCTACTGAGAATTAAGAATATACTGCGGTCAGTGCTAATATTTTTGAAGGACTTAAATTACAATTAATATTCAATTTTATCAAAGTCACTTAGTTATTTAATACATTTTTTTTTGTTATATTTTGAAGGTTCCTGAAAATCCTTTCGTTAACTCGCTGTTTTCGTTATTCCCGAGTTCGTTAAATCGGGGCTCTACTGTTTTTTTTTTTAAATGTGCGTTACATAAACACTATCTAATTTGAATTAATGTTTAAAAATACCCAGAATAACAAGTCAACTTATTCAAATTCGAATCATTGCTAGCTTTTAAAAACGTAACATTATTTTTTATACGTGTCTCCGAATATGACAACACTAAATTACAAGTTCTCCACAACTATAATCTTAACAATAGTATCAAACCTTTGGAGCTTGTGGTTGTGTTTACGATGTGCTCATCGCCAAAAAAAAAATTGTGTGTGTTAAGCCTGTGTTCATTGTAGCCGAGGCCTTGGCAAACATTGTAAAATTAACCGATAACACTATGTTAACAATTAAGTTAATATGTCAACAAGATTTGAATAACCTACTATGGCATTAATATCCGTTCTTGATTCTATTTACGCAACATTAATTACAAATTGTTATGTTGCACTGCTAGAAATATTGTACCTTAGCATACATATTGTTGGTATCATCTATGCTATTATTTTGTTTTTTGTTTGTTTTTTAGTATAAGAAGTAATTATAAGTGTAAAATAAAACGTAGATGCATTTTTAAAAATACTTCTTTGAAATTGACAAAGTGTATTGCAAACAATTATGCATCCTGTATTTAACTTATATTGAAAATAATGTACACATGGTAAACGTTCATGAAGATTTTGACTTGCAACGATCTAAAAAATGTTCAAATATTTCATAGTATACAGGAATATTCAAACACATATTTGAACTTCATGTATATCAATATAATCTATTGTTTTAATGTTGGAAATAAAATATAATTTATTCTTACCTGCAGGTTTACAGTGAAAGATAATCACGTCATCAAGCTAGGAGTGTTAGGAAATGAGCTGTAGAGACTTTAGAAACTTTTTCACCCAAAAAGAAAAAAAAAGATCAGGCGACTAGCACCGAATCTTTTCAAAATGAAGAGATGTTAAAACTTCGTAAACGGATAGACGTTTTGGAAAAAGAAAACGCGGTTTTAAAGCAAAAAGAGAATGCTATAAGGAAACGGCCTAGGAAAATTGTTACAAGAAAACGATTGCCATTAGCAAAAGTAAATAAGAATAAACAAATGAAAGCATAAATTGTAAAGATACTATCCAAGTGTTTTACTCCAGGTCAGATGCGCTGTCTAATGGGGGGTAAGAAACATGTGAAGTGGTCATCAGAGGACATAGCAAACGCCCTGACTTTGAGATCGTTATCTAAAAAAGCATACGATTATCCACGGAAACGTAACATTCCGTTGCCATCTCCTACAACGTTGCAAACATGGATTAGACGATTTAAATGCCGTCCTGGAATTTTGACAGAAGTGATGTATCTGCTGAAAGCGAGAGCCGAGAATTATGAACCTTATGAAAGAATAGCAGTTTTGTCATTTGATGAGCTGAATATAGATGGGTGTATTTTGTACGACTTATCAGACGACAGAATACTAGGGCCCCACAGCAATGTTCAGGTAGTGATGGTTCGTGGGCTCTTTGCAGCTTGGAAACAACCAATTTTTTATGACTTTGACCTAACAACGACGTCAGAAGTATTGAAAACCATTATTACAAAACTTGAAGCGTGTGGCATTCGTGTTGTGGCTCTAACTTGTGACATGGGAGGTAAAAATTCAAAAGTTTGGAAGGAACTGTTTGTAAATATGGAAAAAACTTTTTTTGCTAATCCGGTGGATGACAAAAGAAAAGTTTGGGTATTTTGTGATTTGCCACATTTGTTGAAATTGTTGAGAAACCACTTTTTAGATGAAGGCTTGACATTGGCTGACGGCACAGAATTTAAGAAAAATATTATTCAAGAAATACTAGAAAATCAAAAGGGGGACCTAACAATAACTCACCGTTTTAATGAGACTCATATAGGCCTAAGTGTTTCTGGCAGATCTCGTCAAAATGTAAGACTAACAGCTCAATTATTTTCAAGGCGTACGGCTCTCGCAGTTCGTTACATATTTAATAAAAATAGTGAGAGCAACTTTATCGAACTAGTTAATGACACCTTCGATGTGTTCAACTCTAGAGTACCTAAAGATGACAAGACGCCCCTTAGAAGTGGTTATGGCCTATATTTGAAGAGCCAAAAAAATACTTTGAAACGTTTCTTGGAAGTGATTCCGCAAGTAAGAGTTGGCAACAAAAAAAGTTTACTCCCGTTTCAGAAAGGCTTTATAATATCCATAAAGTCACTCATGGGCCTTTTTGAAGACATGAAAACTGTGGGAATGTCGTATATTTTAACTGTGAGATTAAATCAAGATTGTTTGGAGAACTTTTTTTCATGTTTGCGAGGTTTAGGAATTTTTTACAGTAATCCATAACCTTTTGAAGTTCGAAACAGAATTCGACTTCTCTTACTTGCAGGTAGTACCGGTAATGAAATCCCTCTTTCTAGTGGAGTTTCTGTAGCATCTGAATGCGGTTAATCATCTAGTAATACAGATAATTTTCGTTCTGATGTTCATGAGGATGATGCCTTCTTGCAGTTTGCGACTAACGAACTATGCGTAGATGTTGTTGAGGACCCAGTACACTCTTTGCCTGTCAGTGAACCAGAAGAAATATTACAGTTATTGCAGAATGAAGACGTAAACCACGACCTAGAAAATGAAGATGTAAATCAGGACGCTATTGTATACCTTGCAAGCTACCTTGCGTTCAAGTGTCGCTCTGTTGACGAGAGCTTAGGTAGGCCTTATTCAGAAGAACCATTTTCTGTTTCGCAGAAAGTACCGCACGACTGGATTTCCATTGTTTCGAAGGGAGGGCTTACTAGACCAACAGATAAGTGGTGTCAAAAACTAATACAGTTCGAGGTACTGTTTGGCAGTTTTCATGGACTTCAGATTTCCAAGATTGTCAGAGTGATGCAAACTTTTAACATCATTGATTAAACAAAAATTTCCCGAAATTGACGAGAAAATAATTTCCCTGTACGTCAAGACAAGGACATTCATTAGGATACATCTCAACAAAAGACTCCAAATGCAGGCAATGGCGAAGAATTCAGCGAAGAAGAATCGACTTTGGGCAGCTTGAGCTAGTTCAAAAACTTTCCGAGTCATCAAAATGTAAGTTTGAGTAATGTATATAGATTTATTGTTTTTTTCCATCAAAATTCTGTTGATATTTCAGTGCATTCGCTCGAGTGGGTTTGTATGAGTAAGTTGGTCTGCTTATAGTTTACTGTGAATTAAGCAATATGGATGATGACGTTAGTCAATGCAAGTAGCGATGTCGTCCCTACATGCAAAGCGCCATACTTAGGCAGTCTTTTAACGTCATTCCGCTGGAAGTAAACAACAGATTATTTTTAATGTAGGAAAGAATTGATATTTTAAAATTGTTAAGTAGCCTACATTTCTTACAAATTAGGTTTATCAGTCAGTAGAATTTTTTCCAAGACAAATTATTGTATTGTATAACTAACTGACTAATTAAACAAATAATATTATCAAAACAATTAAAACTAACATGCATAGAGAGAGCAATTTGTAAGTTGTTAACAGATGGACAAAGTGATTTTATATACTGGATTTTCATGAAGAGAAGTCTTCGAGTTGCACTTATTATACTCTGTAGCCAGCAACTTGCTCAGGCGACTAATACTGCCTGTAATGCGCGATTAGCGCGAAGATAATTGCCGCGGAGAGTTTCTGTGGAATTGTTTTCTTAGGGACTTTAAACGATGGTGCAATGTTGTAATTAGTGAAAAGTATGACGCAATGCTAAACATTGCTTCTACTGCTTTTGTTTTACGAACAAGGATTGTATTCATATAGGCATTTCGAAAAAGCAGAAATCATTTTGAAGAGTCCCGAAAACTATTTGTATGAGGCTTGTCATATAACTGAGACATACAAGGCGTAGTTCCAAAAGCGGTTCATTTTAATAAATTAAGGTATGGAGAATAAATTAAGCAGTCTCGCATGACGTAGATCACGCATGACATGCTACATCACCATTCATGCATTAGTCGAGAACTTTTAAGGTCATGCTCATCTGTGACAACTGTTTTCGCAATAATTATTTTTTTTAGCCTAAACGAAAGCAGATATCACAAATTTGTTTTGTTTCTACAATGTTGACAAATTTTTCAAGGCAGTAAATAATATGGCTTAAGCTTACAATGTAATTAGTGAAATTTTTGTTAATTGAATTAATAGTCGAAACCATATTACTTTTTGCTTTGGAAAAATTAGTTATAATGGCAAACACCATTTTAGACAAAACTACCAAACATATTTGTGATATTTACTCTCGATAAAATAAATTGTTATTTTTGCAAAACAGCAGAAACACAGTTAAAAAAAATTATAAGTATGTTATTATTTTAAAATATTAGACCCGTGGCCCTACCTATTATTTTATGTGACAGCGCAACACTGTAGCAACGTCTAATGCGCATCTCTGTCGTACTTTCAAATCGTGTTGTGTGTGCACTTAAGTTGAGTGTATTTTATTTTCCAATTAAAGTATTTTTTGGCCCATTTTTCTTGGGAAAATAATCTGCAATAAAATGCAATTTATGTACGTTATAACAAATATCAACACATATTTATAGTTTACAAAATAAAGGCTGTGTAAGGAAACCACAGGAATGTAGTTGGTCGAGCGGCTGCTAGATGCGCGCGGATGAAACATTACCCGTCTTCAACAAACGCCAAAAGAACAGCGACTCGCAGAATTCTTCAAGCAAAGCTTCAAAATAAAATTTAGGCTTTCCTTTTTATTTGGTCCACTGGTACCCCCTATCTATTTCGCAAAACAAAAAAATTTCTTGCTTACTAAAATTTGACCTGCATTTTCTTCATGTTAATAGTAAACAGGTCATACTAAAAAAATTTTTTTTTAAAAATAAAATAATTTGCATAAAGAAAATAAATGGATAACGTCATTGGCAAGACAGTTCATAAATACAGTGAAAAAATTTTGAAGAAAATAAATGGATAACGTCATTGGCAAGACAGTTTATAAATACAGTGTAAAAATTTTGAAGTAAATTGGCTGAATAGTTTCAGATTTCTGATGAGTTTACTTTGAAAGTTATTCGGACGCGCGAGCTTGTGCGTACTACAGATGACTCGGTCTCCACCAAGCTACGTTACACGCGGTCAACCAATGAGCGCGCAGATTGCGGGAGCGGCCTACCTAATATATTCCACGTACCTTGTAGTAAAGGTGCCATGGGTGAATTTGACTGAAAGTCACCCAGAAATGGCTCTACATTTGCTGCAAAAGAGTGGAAAAATGTCAATTTCGCAGGCAAGAATTTGTCCTACGCTGCTTCTGACACAACTGTAAAGCCACTGCACTGAGATTTCAGTTTGTAAATCTCATCAACATATTTTCCAATGCTAGGAAATATTGTTGCTGCTCTTTCTGCCACTTTTGTATTTTCTACCCAGCACACCGGCCAGTACTTCAATGGAAACAAAGTGGAACCTGTCAATGAAGTACTGTATTCGCCCATGTACCCTGCGCACTTTTTTTCCCGAATTAGAATGCCCAAAATGAGGGTGTGCGGCTTACATGGGTAATTTAAGTTTGAAGTTCGTGCGCACGTGCGGGAGGGAGGCTTGGCAACGCTGCGGGGGTGATGCGGTGGTGGAATGTGTATGTCTAGACGAATGATCGCGGATAACTTACGAACTCACGTATGCAGCTAATAGTGTTCTCTGCGTGTAACTGATTAGTGTACAGTTATCGTAGTGTTTACGTTGATAGTTCAGGCAATAAAAATGTCAAAACGATTGCGTTCATTTACAGTGGGAGAGAAACTGAAGGTGATAAAAAAAACAGAAGATTTAGGAAATCGCGCGGCAGGCCGTAAGTACGGAATTGCGGAGTCGTGTATCAGAGACTGGCGGAAAATGAGAAACAGCAGCGATGACGACGGTGGTACCTAATGATGATGACGATGACATACCAGCTTAAAGACTTTTTTTTATTTATACCAAAGACTTTATATTTTTTTCCTGACTTTTCATCTACAGAATCTATTTGTACATAGCTGTATTTATTGTGAGTGATACATGCAGAGCTAAGCTTTTTTATTCACTGAAAACGTCTCGTGAAGTGGTGATACACGTGGAGTGTTTGTATTGCTTTTGTGCTGCGACTGTACCAGTTGACCTTGACAACTTCCGCTCGCTTACTCACACGTCCGAGCGCGCCCACATACACACACACAGACACTGGCTGGTGCCGTGTTGCTGGCATGCAGCGCTTGCCACTTGGAAGCAAAAAAGCGCATGTCAACCTCTCGTTGCGGCAAACTCAGTTCCGTGCATTAACATCCGCCTCATTTATGAGGCATTGATTTATTTTAAAGAAGTGGCTGCTATATACAAATAAATATAGTAGGTGAGCATAGTTTTTGTTTGTTTGATTGTTTTGCCCCATAATAAAATTTTTCTATCCCAAAAAACTAATTTTTTGAAAAAAATTTTTTTCCCCAAATTTGTCATTGAAAAAAGGGGTGCGTGGCTTACATGGGTGCGCGGGGTACATGGGCGAATACGGTACATATAATCACTTCTTCGCGCTGGAACATTTTTAAACCAAAAATATATTGTCTTCAAAAATTCCACATTTTTCAACAAAAAATATATTGCCTTCAAAAATTCCATAGTTTTCCACCCTGTGATTTTCATTGCATTTTTGAAGGTACCATGAAGAGTATGTAGCCTGCAACTTCCTATGTCCAAAATTGAAGCTTCACCACGACCCCTCACTAGTGTATCTTTTAAATCCCTCAAGAGCTTAACATTTACTGTGATGGTACAGATTTATGCTGTCCAATATCAACACGCGCTCGGGTGCCTCGGCATGACTCGCGGTAGAACATGCTCTCATCTCAGGGTTTACTGTGGGCTGCGAGAGTTCGTGGATGAAACAACAATTGGATATCTACAATATTATATTTCGTAAACTTCGCCAAAGCGCACACTGTTCAGTTACATATCATGGTCGGCTACAAAACAAAACAAAGGACTTCCCGGTGAGCCACCGTCCTATTTTGCGAAATAAACCCTTTGCACTAGTGGTATTATTAAGAGAGTTCCCGCGTTTGGCCGGCTGCGTACCACGTGGGCTACAAAGTTCCGCAATTAATCTATAACTTCGCGACTGCAAATAACTCAGTTATACTGTAAATGATTTCGAGTCGTATTCTCGCAACTATTTATCTCTTATCAAACTCAACACTCATGCCGGCAGAGTCTAGCGAAGCGCCCTTTGCGCTCGCTACAACACCGACCTACACTCATGGACGACACAGGGAAGACTGGGGCGAGTGGAAAATGGCAGTCGACAAGCTAGCCCCCTCAGGTTCGCGGATGAATACGCCCACAGCTAGAAACTCTCTTAATTATATTTCACTTACTGTAAGACTAACTTACCTGAAATTAACAATACATATTAAAACCAATTACATTTTACAATATTTTAAAATCTGATTTACAGAGACTAAAAGGAATTAAACAAAAAAACGGTACATGCGGATGGATACATTTACACTTTGGCAGCACCAGTATGTTTTGAGTCTCTTTTCTTAAACACACAAAAAAAATATTTAAAATAAACCAAAATTTCCCCATTACTTGTGAGCTACAAAAATAGTCCTAACTCCTAGCTTTGTCACAAAATGGCTACAAGCAGCATGGCACCCAAATAAAAAAAAAAAAAAAAAAAAAAAAAAAAAAAAAAAAAAAAAAAAAAAAAAAAAAAAAAAAAAAAAAAAAAAAAAAAAAAAAAAAAAAAACTGGCAGTGACTAACACTAACATCCAAAGGGAACACAACTATCCTCTGACATAAGCCATTTTCATGTGCGTTAATAAATGACACGAAAATTAGCTGCAAAATAACATTCGAAAGTTATTTAAATTTCTGAAATACACCACCGTCACAGAACATAATGGCGAGCGGCAAGCGAACAGATCATTGCCGCTAGCACTGCTTGGCATGGTCAGGATGGCGTCAAATATATTTGATGGCGTGGCGCTACTCGGTACAATTTGGCGTTGGCTTGATGCAGTGCTTGGTACGGTTCAGCGCACAAGAAGTTACGGACGTTCAATGCCTCTTCATTTGCCACGAAACTCCTCTTGAGGGCCTGTTTTCACCGTTCAGGCACCCTCAGACATAAATTTCCGCACTCGCAAAATTACAACATTGCCCAGGAGCCTGGCATCAAAACTCATGTCAGCGCTTCTGACTAGCCGGCATAGGAAGATGACATTGGCTTGCCGTCTCCAAGCCAAAACTAGCAAAACTTTTCGTTTAAAGTTCAATATTCAAAATTGGCGAATTACGCCAGTTGAAACTCGTCGAAAAATTGCAGTGCATGCCTCGTTGCTATGGCAACCAAAAACACCACAGAATAATGGGTAACGTAGAGAGGTTACCGGGCTGGCTCAGAACAAGTTCATAAAAGTAAACAAATATTAGAGATCTCGTTAAAATACCGAATAAAATATTAAAATATTACAATTCTTGCTAAAATCAAAGCAATCAATTTAAAATTACGTTAAATTACTTGTAATATCTCGGAAAAATACTCTGGCAACTAATATTAGTGGCAGTAAAACATTAACAAACATTATTATTCCATTAACCATTAAATAACATAATACATAATAACTTGACATTGAAAACAGTGCACACTACAATATGATCAGGTGAACATATTTAGCTGCAAAGGTTTTTATTTCTTATTCAATGAGACAGATGATATTTTATATTGTTAAGGTTATGTTTTGTCAAGTGTAATAACGTGGTGTTGAAGGAGGGAGTTGAAGTGTTAGTTGCTACATAAAAATTTTTTTCAAGCCCTATGAGGGCCCATATCCCATAGAAAATGTGTGGGTAAAAATGTATACAATGTAAATGATGCTAATTGGCGCATCAAGTTGTTAAGGTTATGGAAAACTGCTCCATGAACATTCTAAAGTGTAAAGTTAATTTTGGATTAATGTACAAAGTTGTATAAATCATGTTAAATTGTACGCAGTCTAAGAAGATTAGTATCAGCGGGTGACTTTATTCTTTAAGAATAATTAATGTGACAGTTGATGTAAATAAAAGAAATGTTGATGATTTGTGAAGATGTTAAAGGTATGAAAGTAGTTCACCTGAAACTAAAATGAGGAGTGATTTGAATGGTAATTGTTTATGAAACTATAATAATAGTAATGTTAGATGTTAATTTCAATCTCAAATAACAAATAATGAATACTATATTGGAAATTATGACAAGAAGACGATGGTATAAATTATTGTATGTTAAAATAATAATTTACTAGGAATTGGCCATGGCCAGACAAGTCTAGTAAATGTGACTTTTTACACATATTCAGCAGGATGATTTCATATGTTAACTAATGCTAAGGTATTTATTGCTTATGTTGAAGGTTTATGTAAATTGGTATTTTGTCATATTAAAAGGGTAAAAGCTGACTGTGACTGGCTGTGGGGAATCGTTAGTGCACACATGCCAAAACTGCGTGATATTTGTACTGCCTTTCATGCTACGTTTATTTTTAAACAACACATACACATGGTAACTTTAATATTTCAAGATATTCTTTTTATCGTAATCTTGCTGATGTTTTGATAAGCTTTGTTTTGCTAATGACGTCGTTTGTTTGCATTCATGGGAGATGGTTGCCAGACAGGACCACACTGAGTATTATTACAAATGATATAAATACACTTTGAGTGCTGAGCACTAAGGTTATGAATAGTCACCGTGATAGTTAATTTGTTGTTTGATAAATATAATTGAGTAAATAAGAGTGAATTTCTTTCTGAAACCAGGTGGCTTGGGTTGAATCTATTTTTTGTAGCTATGCGTTTACAAATAAGTATTTTTTGGTCCTATGAGCTAGGGAGAACAAGTGTCCCGTCATTGACCAATGGACACACATAGAATCATTTTTTCAGCACATGAGGGTGGTTTGTTTTGTACAGTGAAATCTCTTATTTACACTTTTCAGAGGGACAGAGGAAAAAACAGTGTAAATAAGAGGAAAATGTAAATTAAAGGTAATTAAAAAAAAATCCAGCTTACCTTATTTAGTACTTTTGTTTGTTTTCATGTTGCTTAAAAAATTCTCTACTGCTAAAATTGAAGAGAGTATTCATGCAAGCAATGAATTTATCATATTTTATCACATAAAATTTGGTACAATTACCAATATCAGAATTGAATATACTGTTATGAGAAGATATATGGCACGTGCACATACCAAGAGAACATCTTAAAATGTTAGATCTGATTTTTTTTTACCGTCTGGTTTATACTGTTCAACATTTTACCATTTTTTGCAATGCTATCATGAATTTAGACAAAAACAGTATGAATTTGAATGGAAATGTAAAGTTCTTTATTCAGATCAATACATGTTACCATGAACTAGTCACACTTCTCCAAGAATACAGTAAAAATTTTTGTTTTACTGAAAATGTCAGCTATATTTTTCCATTCCATTTCATTCCATTCTTTATTCAGATCAACACATGTATCCATGAACTTGTCACACTTCTCCAAGAATACAGTATAAATTTTTGTTTTACCGAAAATGTCAGCTATATTTTTCCATTCCATTCCATTACTGTTTTATAACCAACTAAAACACGCTGCACTAAAATACAAATGATATTAAAACACAGCTGTTTGTAATAACACATTTTCAAATACGTTCCGAAAATTTTAGGTTGAAGTTACAGTTCTTTGCGCTTACAAACAAAGACAAACGAACGCACGTAAAGAGATCAATGTTGCCAACGTGAATACAGTGATCGATAGCGTTAAAGACAGTCGACAGCGCTAGCGGGAGGAATTGTCTTGTCGACATCTTGAATTTATTGTGCCGTGAGTGCAAGCATTACACACGATCACAGTCACTCTCCTACAGCTTTGCACTTGATCACCAACTTCGCTGTGATGTATCTTCTTTGTTCTATTCCAAACAAGTTTAGATGTCCTTTCTTTCTGATATATGACTCTGAAATCTCGTGTTTATATTGTCTTCGGATGGCGAAAACAGGAGCGAAAAACGTAAACAGCGGGGAAAAAAATTTTTTGATGTGATATGTGGGAAAATTTAACACTGCACTAAATGGCAGACAAACGAGACCTGAAGAAAAAAAAGCAATTTGCAGAAAAATGTAAATATCGGTAACGTAAATACGAGGTTTCATTGTATATGGTAATATGTACGTCGGAGAAGACCTAACTAAGACCCTTTTTATTTTGTAACTTGTGGTTGAGAGATGTTGCACAATGAAGTGAATGAAATTGTTTGAAGTGGTTCAAGTAATATTTTATGTGATTTTAGTAATGTTGCAGTTTGTGTGCATTGTATCTTTATGATGTTGCTTTAGTGATCAGTGTTGCCGACAGGAACACTTAATAGTAATTGTTTGGAATTGCTGTAATGAGTGTTCTGCGGGAACCTACCAGTCCAGTCATACACCAGTATAGTCACACATGTTGTTGGCTACTACAATTCGTTTTTTTGACAATGGGAATGCGATCCCAAATACAAAGCATTATAAAGAAAACTCACAGTACGAGCATGTTTATAGGAAATGAAGCAATACAAATTATATACTGTATAACCTTTCGTGATCAAACTTGTTATGTTACGTACATTGCTGTTTTTTATATTTGCACAGAATAATTTATTATTTATTTATTTATTTATTTTTATTTATTTATTTATTTACAACAAATTTACAGAGGGCAAAAACAGCCCGAAGGCCTTGAAATTTACCCCCATAAACAAACAACAGTCAGGGGAACACAGATACATAAAAAACAACATAAAAAACAACATAAGAACCACATAATACCACATAAAACAACATAGAAATAAATATAAAAAAATAAAAAATTAAAAAATAAAAAATAAAAACTAACAAAAGATAATTAAGACCACAACAACATAGAAAGAAAACAAGGAAACATTGGACAAAGGGGGCGCACTGTCACCGGGAATGGAGTCGAGCTCACGGCAGAGGAGAGGACCCTCGGGACTGCTTTTCGGTCCCCCCCCCCCCCCCCCCCCCCCCCCCCCCCCCCCCCCC
>PNEQ01102645.1:0-25542 GCA_003012365.1 Medauroidea extradentata
CGGTAGTTGATTTAATTAAATAATTTTTATATAAAAAGTGTTTTTATTAATTAGTTTTTTATTAAAAAGTTTTTATTAAAAAAAATTATTAAAAAGTTTTTTATGAAAAATTTTATTTATTAAATACGTGCAGGGTTATTATAGAATGCAAAATCGAAATTTTTTTGGAAGAAACACCAAGATGGCGGCCGGAAACAATATGGCGTCCGGAATCAAGATGGTGGTAATATTTTTTTCGGGATTTTCGAAAATTTTGAATTTTTTGAAAAATTTTTTAGAAATTTTCGAAATTTTGGGAAATTTTGGTAATTTGACACTCAAGGTCAAGGTCAAGGTTAAAGGTCAAGGTCAAGATCACTGTCATCCAACATGGCGGCCGGGGACGTGACGTCACAACATAGTGGGGGGCGCCTCACACCGGCTCCATGTCCCAGAAACCCCATAATCATACTACTTAGGAGGTGTTCTAGGGGGAAGAAATAGTACGTTTCAGCCGCTACACTATACGATAGTCGTCGTTAAGTGTTAATAGTGACCTTGCATTCTCCGTCTCACTCAGTTAAGAGTAGGAGGGAGAATCCCGTGGTTATCGGTGCGTCAAGCGCTAGGGAGAGACTGCAAAGGCCGTATATTTGGTCCCTTGCAGCCTTTTGCAGTTATGATGTGGGAAGCAGCAGTAAACCAGCGTCAGCACTGGAGGAAACCTGCTTCCGGCAGTAAAAATGTTGTGGACACCCTTCTCAGAAGGAGAAGGGACCGAGGTTGTCGCTGTACATGTCGTACTTGTGAAGCCCCCTCTAAACGTCTTGGAGAAGGTTTATGTAGGTTGTGACAGTGCCGTAACATATGTCACCAGAGATCGTTGGTGCATCACAGGTCGTTGATTCAGTCAAGCAGGTATCTCATCCCTCGTTGAGCAGACAAAACCTTTCACAGACAACCAGTCGCCTTGGCGGTGTTGTAGCTGATGAGCTTCGATGTCCAGCGCTTATTAACCAATGTTCCAGTAGCAGAAACACTTGCCATAGTGAAATCCAAACTAGAATATGATAGCACTCTTAGTGAAAGAACATCCATACCAATATTATCCATAATGTAGCACGTGGCACTCTGTGTCATCACAATATACTTTCAGTTTAAAGAAGATTTCTACAAACAAACTGATGGTATGGCTATGGGGAACTCGCTTTCACCATTCATGGCAAATATATTCATGGAGAATCTGGAACAAGAGGCACTAAGTAACACAACTACAACCAAAATTTAGTTGCGATACGTAGACGACACATTCCTTGTTTGGCAACATGGACTGAAAAAACTGGCCGAATTTTCAGATTTCCTTAATTCACTCCAGCCATCAATACAGTTCACACACGAAATAGAATCCAACAATATCATCCCTTTCCTAGACACCCTAGTCTCCAAAGATAATCACAGACTTAGAACTAAAGTGTACAGGAAACCGACCCATACTGGTCAATGCCTGCATTTTGAATCTAACCATCCAACAAGTACAAAGTCGGGCATTGTTAGCACCCTTGTCAACCGAGCAGAAAAGATTTGCTCAGACAGGAAAACATTAATTGAGGAACACTGTCATCTAGGAAAAGAATTCATGGCCAACAAGTATCCCAGATTTATCATTGAGAAGCAGTTAAGAGAACAAAATTCACCAAAGTGCGAAGTCACCACAGACAAAAAACCTTCCGGAACTCTGATTATTCCATATGTCCATGGACACTCTGTAAAAATAAGAAGGCTAGCCAACAAATACGACCAACGGACAGCATTCTGTTCCAGCTCCACATTAAAAACTACTCTCACTAAAGTAAAACCCATAGTAGATAAACAACAGACCGGCGAATGCATATACCAAATACCATGTGAATATGGCTCTCTATACATAGGATAAACTGGTAGAACATTATTCACATGCATCAAAGAACACAAGAACAATACGCAAAAGGGTTAGATCCAGAAATCTAGAATTGCTTAACATGCATGGGGTATTAGTCACAAAATTCTCTGGGACTCAGCTAAACCAATAAGTCAGGAAAAAGACAGAATTAAAGGAAAATTAAAGAATCAGCTTACATAGCCAGTAACAAAAACATCATTAGCCAACAGAGCATTGCAATGAAAAAATATGTGGTTGCCTTTAGTAAAAAAGAAACAGTATTACAGAAAAAAAACAAATAAACAGATTTATGTTTAACAGTATCGGCAAAAAACCAGCCAACATCACGAACAGGTACTCAGCCAATCAGGAGAGTACTTGCCTCTCATTGGCCAATAGCCCAGCCAATCAAATGCTTGGCCACCATTGGCCGAGCAGCTTAGATGCCCTCCTGGCTATATAAGCCCCAATTTTTTAGCGAGCTTCATTCGGAGTAAGTGGTTCTGAAAGGAAAGAGTGGAAAGAGGAAAGAAAGGCCAGGTTCTATTCTAACAGCCTTGGTGAGCACATCGTGAGCACCACCCTCCAATCTACCAGACCTTCAGCTTCAGTCACTCATCTGTGTGTTGGATGTGTAACCGTGCCAACGAAGACATACCGTGTGAGTGGGTAAATATAGCTCGCAGGTCGGTCAGGCAGGCCAGTTAGTTTAGGTTATTTAAACTTCTAGGCAATCTTGCAAGTGCTCGACACCGAGGGATTGTTGAAAAATTTAGCTGCCTGCTGCTGTTTTAACAGCACCAGTCAGCTTCTGCATATCTTCTAGCTTTTCTTGTTAGTATAGTATTAGTGTAGGATATATTAATTCGTAATCTTGAGTAGGTTCTCAACTCCCACCCCCTCGGGGCTCCTCCCTGCGTCATGGGTGACGCAAAGAAGCGAAAGACGGACGATCAAGTCCGCGACCCTGGTAGCGACCAAATAAATTCCGGGACCGGAACCTCCAGCCAGCAGGACCAAATGTCCTCCAACCCGCAGGCCCCAAAGCACAATTTGCAGCCAATTACTGTTTATCACAAAAGTGACAGCACATAAGGGATGGTTCTTAGCCTATTTAAGGACCAACTCAGCCTCCCAACCAAGAACCGCCTGGTCCCACAAGGGGTTGAGTATCTGCCTCAAACACCTGAGGACTATCGCCTGGCAATCCAGGTGCTCGAATCAGTCAGTGTGCCATTCAGCGTACTGACTCCACGCAACGAGCTGCCCCTCAAGGTCGCAATCAAGCGCCTTGAAAAACCACTGTCCATCTCGTGGATACGAGAGGAGCTGTGCGCATTAGGCTTCCAGCCCAGCAACATAGAGCCAATGTTGTCCATAAGAGACAAAAAGCCCCTCCACATGTTCACAGTGGAGCTGCCCAACAACGAGGCATCCAAGGCCAATTACGAGCTCTGTTCTTTGTGCTGGCTGCTGGTTAAGGTAGAGGACTACCAGCACCCTGAAGGCCCCCCCCCTTCCCCAGTGTAGTAACTGTCAACGACTTGGCCACTCGTGTAAGGCGTGTCATGCCCCGGCCTTCTGCCGTCTGTGTGGAAAAGGCCACAAGACAACAACTTGCGACCTTGAAAACAAGGATGACAGGTCCATGTGCTTCTGCATCGGCTGCAAAGGCAAACATGCAGCCAACTACAGGGGCTGCGAGGCTTATAAGGCAGAGAAATGGCGTTTTTTGTCTCAAGAAGAGAGCCAGATATGCCAGCAGCAAAGTGGGGCGTCGCTGCAGGCACAGAGCCAGCCCCAAAAAAACTTTCGTTCCTCTCGCACCCCCTGGGCACAAAAAGGGCCTGACGGCTGGACCACCATGAGTAGGGGTCCACAAGCCCACACTCCTGATCAGAACTTTGTGCCAGGCTATGCTCAACAACCTGTTACCACGAGTAACAGGTACAGCACATTTTATGCCCAGCAGGGATTTTGCGATGTGGAATTCCCTGCTCTGGCAAACCCGCATAGGCCACGTGGACAACACCCTGCCCCAGCTGGACAAAAAGGGAAAATGTCCGCTAAAACAAACAAAAAATCCAGCCAAAAGTCCGTCAGTGCTTGCCTCGAGCAAGCAAAGCAGACTGCCAAGCAGGCTGCCCCCACCCCAGGCACCGCGCCAGGATAGGCCGGAGCGCGCGGCCCATCAGGAGCGACCAGTTCAAAGCGAGGCCATAAAGGTGCCAGAAATGGCCCAGGATGCCAGTATGGAAGTCGCTGCGGCAGAGAACACTAGTGTGCTGACTCCCTCAGTCTTCTCGACAATAGAGCAGCAATTTGCCCAGAGCCCTAAGGTTCAGCAAGACCTCCAACTGGGACACCTGTGCACACAGATGTTCTACTTGCTAGCAATCTGGCTTGACCCGAACAGCGCCCTAGAGGACAAGTGCAAGACCACGATGGGCTTTGCCTTGTCGGCCAGGAAAATGGGCCAAACCAATGCCTCCCCCTAGGCAGGATAACAGACCTGCAAATAGGCCCCCCTCTATTGCCAAAATCTGGTTCTGGAATGCAGCAGGCATCCGGAATAAGGAGCAGGAGCAGGCCATAAATAAAACACATCTACGCCCACAACACCATTTCTCTGTCCCAGGTTACTCTTGCTTTTGGAGGGACAGAGAAAATAATGCAGGAGGCGATGTTTTAATTTTAATTAAAAACACAATAAACTGCAATGCAGCAAAACAGCCTCAATTAAACACACTTGAAGCCGTTGGTATTAATTTAAAGCTTGGCGGCCAGCAGTTATCTCTTTACTCGGTCTACTGTTCACCTGGCCGCACACTTACGCGCGTGGATTTAAATGAATTAACAAACATATCCCCCATTCTACTGCCTGTCGGCGACCTGAATGCAAAACACCCTACCTGGGGCTGCAGGGAGCGGACAGCCAATGAAACTACTCTATTTAATCACCAAACTAGGCACAATTACTTAATTCATGCACCCGATAAACCTACGTTTGAACCTACACAGGCAAATCACCAGCCTGATATTTTAGATTTTGCAATATGTAAAGGCCTTAATATGACCTTTACATTAGAAGTAATACATGAATTGGCCTCGGACTATTACCCTGTCCACTTAAATTTTGATCAACTGGAAACAGACGAAAGGCCAATTAGAAAAATTAAAGATTATGAGCACGCAAACTGGGAAGCCTTCCAAGAATACATGGACGAGGAAATTAATCTGCCAGATCCTGTTAGCACCCCCGGCGATTTAGACTCTGCGATTGACCATATCACAGAGATAATTCAATCTGGAATCAGCCGATTTGTCCCAGAAAAGACTCCAAAGCCCCATAGTGATTCGCTGTCTGCCAATATTAGGCAGCTAATCACACAGAAAAATCGCTTGCGCAGGCGCTACTCGCGAGGCAGAACAGGGAAACTCAGGGCACAAATAAATGCCCTTAGAGAGCAAATTAACCAAGAAATTATCCTCTGGCAAATAGACCAGTGGAATAATAAATTATCCCGTCTCAACACTTTGGCACTTAACAAAGGCGCTTACAAACAAGCACAATCCTATCCCGCCTCTTCAAGGCCTAGCAAGTACTGCCTATACACCCCAGCAAAAAGCAGAGGCTGTAGCTAACCATTTAGGAACTGTTTTTATACCGAACATCCAACCCTGCGAACCAGCTAATGTGGCTCGCATATATGGGGACCTCCGAGTGCGACTTCACCAGCCTTCAGCTGATGAACCAGAATTTACGCATGCCGACGAGGTAAAACGTATAATTAAACACATGAAGCCCCGCAAAGCACCTGGGTTCGATACCCTACAAGCTATAGTGCTTAAGCAGCTGCCAGAGTCTATAATAGAGGCTCTGGCTAGGTGTATAAATGCAAGTATGACACTTGCTCACTTCCCCATGCCCTGGATACGTGCCAATGTTATTGTTTTTCCTAAGCCTGGCAAGGATCAGACCTTGCCACAAAATTACCGCCCCATAAGCCTCTTAAGTACACTCTCAAAAGTCCATGAATGTGTTCTGCCGCGCCGCCTCGATACTCACATTCAAAACGCGAATATTTTTCCTAATGAGCAATTTAGCTTAAGAAAAAAAAACAATCCACTGATTATCAGTTAGTTAGACTAACTGAACTCATAACTACGACTTTAAACTGGCGTCAATATTCAGTAACAGTCTTTCTTGACGAAGAGAAAGCTTTTGACAGGATGTTTCATGCTGGACTACTTTATAAAATGTATGAGAAACATTTCCCCGACTGTTATATTAAACTCATTGCCTCCTAATTAGATAGGCGATCTTTTACCGTAACTATCGACGGAGTGACCTCAGAATTTAAAGAAATTAGGACGGTAGTTCCCCAAGGCAGCTTACTAGGCCCTGTTCCCTATAATTTATACACTAGCGATATCCCACGGCCTCCTAACTGGAACATGAACTTAGGTGTATATGCCGACGATAAGGTCATATTCACGCGATCCAGAAATGCCGAGATCGCAACTCGGCGAGCCCAGGAAATGCTCAATGAGCTAGAAAATTTCTTCCGCCAGTGGCGAATAAAAATTAATGTAGGCAAATGCGAAGCTGTGGTTTACACACGCTGACACATCCCCGCAAATCTTCTCCGTCTCACTCTGTTTAACAAAGTGAAATACCTAGGCGTAGTATTGGATAAAAGGCTAACATTGCGAAGTCATGTACAGAGCAAGAGAAACCTTGCCTATGCTCGCATGTCGGCACTTTATCCAATGACAAATCGTAACTCTAGCCTTAAGCTAAAAAACCGACTTTTAATCTATGACACAATGATCCGCCCAATTTAAATCTACGCAGCTCCAGCGTGGGCTTATTGCGCGAAATCACACATTCGCACTTCGCAAGTGTTACAAAATAAATGCCTTAGAATTGCGGCAGATGCACCTAGGTACACCTGTAAGATACTTGCATGCAGAGCTAAACCAAGAAATGCTGCAAGACATTCTCTGTGAAATGGTAGAGCTATTTTATGCTACTAGCTAAAATAATAAAAATCAATTAATTGTAAGCCTTGGGGATTATGATCCTGAAGAAAATCAGCGCTATAAGCGACCAAAATCGCTTCTAGCTCATAGGCCCCCTTAGTCTTTCTCGGTCCGGAACCAGCGGGAGCTGTGATTGGCCGGAGCTCCGGCCACTCGCAGGGCCCCTGCCCCGCGTCCTACTTTCTAAACACTCTCGTGGTCCGGAACATAAAATACACTGTCTCGCGACTCGCCCTAGCGCCTGCGCAGCTAAATGTTATTAATTAGGTGGTAATTTTGTTAATTGTAAGCCCTTAAATAGTAATAAGCATGCTACTTATAAATTATGTATTAATTATAAGTCACCAACACCCTCCCCTCCAGGCATGGCACGTATGGGTGTATACCACTTATACGAATGTTTGTTTCTCCGAATCGCTTCTTCCCTGTTTCCAAAGGAGAAGGGCCTGCCCCCACTCTCGGCTCTCTGTCTGTACTCGCTCCTCCCAACCTCCCGCAGAGCGCACCAGTAAGAAGGTCGGCAAGACACAACACTGGCCTCCCACTGTGCGAACTGTTCCGAGCTCTCATCTGGAGAGCTGTTTCACACATTTTATCCTAGTCTAAGTTTACTGGATAAAGTACGTAAGTAAAACTGTGTTCTAAAGTTACAGCTAATGTCGAGATAAATAGCAGTACTTGACTGTATCATTCTTTACAATACATTTGCAATGAATTTGTACATTTGCTATTTTATTGCGTTAGAAAACAATATATACGCTTATCCATACAGTAATTCTTAACTTCCGTGGCATTCAATAAAACATGAACTGAATAGTTGTTATAAAGAATTATCCTTAGTATAAACTGAATATCTAAGCTAGTAAAATATTTTCAATTTATTTCTAGAAATTTATTTAATTGTTTGAATGCGAATAAAAAAAACTAAATTTGCAAAATAATAGCGTCAGAGAAATAATGGTTCAAGTAATTAAAATGTTTTCAGTATGCAGAGGATACTCAATTACTACTATCCTGTCATGTTGATGAAGTGGATAAAAAGTATCGGAAAGTAGCATTTAATTACACAATACATACAGGATTGTACGAAACAAGCTCTTTAAAACTCAGAAAAAATGATATTGCATGATGTTTGAATCACATACAGTATTACAGAAATTAAATATCATAATGATATCTCACTAAACAAGGAAATAATACACGAAAATAATTCATATGAAACCTTAGGAAATACATAAGACAAAGATATTTATACCGATAAAAATATCAGCAAATACCCAGTCGGCCGACTTCTGTTGGAGACACCTGACTAATGTATTTGTGAGACGTGTTATTACTGTCTTTAACTACTGTGCAGGAATGTTTGTTGATATCAGTAAAAAACAAAATCGTATACAGAAGGTGCAGAACACGTGTTTACGATATTATTTCAACCTAAAAAACAAGAACATGGAAAACAGAAGGTTATATTATTAAACTATTCAATTTAAACTATTAGTAGATACCCCGATAAAACATATTTATCGGAAAGACATTTAATTATCACAGCGCACCGTCACAATACAAGAAATAAAAACCTCTTTAAAATGCCTCGAGTCGGTTTACAAACATTAGTTCAGCAAGATTTGCAGTGTCAAGCTGGGAGACTTGAGAAATCTCTCACACTAACACTACAAGTTTACGGAGAAATTACGCCTTTTTCTGCTACACAACCAGTTTAAATAGAGAATACTTTTTGTTTAATTTTATTCATATGATCGTTCAAAATATTGTACTTTCGGAAATTATTATTTGTTTTACTAACAGTTTATTTCATATCTCCCAACAATTTTGTAATGTTTAAAGTTATTGTTAGTTTGATGCAGTGTTTGGTGTCATGGAATTGTAATATTGATGATTAATATTTGTTCAATACTGTCAAGGTAATAACTGTAAAAAAAACCGTACCAATTGTAAATATATATATATATATATACACACACACACATACCGTCAGCCAATATTTCGTGTGTCAAAGAAACTAAAAAAAAAAATCAAAGGAAATTCTGCCTACTTCGAACTGGAGAGTACAGAATTATCACCAACCAACTCGTATATCTGTTTAAATTAGTAATAGATATCACGTATTACTTACAAACAGTATCATTAAATTAAAATAAATGTTTCCAATTTCTGTGTGAAACAAGAAATAATGGCTAGGTAAATCATATTATTGTACTCACAAACGTTAAAGGCGTATGTTCAAAAAAATTCGAAACTTTTTTAAAAATCAACTAATTATTATTTAGGCTGTCCTTGGGTTTTAATTATTTGTAAAATGACTAGAATAAAGCAACCTACTTACACTCTTGTAAATACTTTCAGAGTCAGATTCTGCAGGTTATTGCAGCTACTGTGATGTCACTTGGTTCTTATCTGGAAGACTGTGTTCTTCATTGAATTTATTTTGTGCCTAGAAGTACACAGCTTAGGTCGACCTTTAAATTCGATTTTAACGAAGATTGTGTTGATCATGTACATTTTTCCATTAAATAAGTTTTAAAACTAAGAATTGTTAGCAATTTTTAGTACTTAACAAACTCACCGACCTCGGAAATGCAACAGGTTGTAAGGAAAATGTTCGGTTTTAGGGAATTTGCAAACTTTGATCATCACGCACCGTTTAAACTATCCCACAATCAATGAAACTCAAATCACGACTCACTTAGCAGTCAATATCATAACATTCGTAGTCTCAGTTTAGTCCAACATGTCAGTTATAGATGGCTAAACAATTCAGAATAATTGGAGGAAGGGACATTATGCGAACAAAACCTCCTTCCGGGTGAAACGAGCGATGTTTTTTTAACGCTTTACTGATTGTCGACGGTTAATGCTTTCGTACTCCTTCTGTTAAAAAGGCATAGGAGGAAACAGATAATAGTACTTCCGTTCGTACAAAGCTAGGATTAATAAAAGCTTCATTTTAATAGAGTTGCATGGTGTTGAGCTGATTAAAACTACTCCATTGTATCATTTTTTTTAATTTTCTTAAAAATGTTATAGTACAAATGCGTTTCAGATTAGGTGAGAGGCAATCCTATTTCCTGTTAACTAGATATGAAAATGCTTAAATATACTGACAGTTTAATTAGTACATGATTAGTATCTAATCAGTGTTATTTAATTCCTCATAATACTTTTCTTCCAAAATATAATTAACGTTTTGTTTATTAGTCCTATACTAAACGTGCATTTTACTTTTCTTACAAAGCCGATACATTAAAAACGCTTCTTAAAGTGCAAATTAGTAAGTTCTGTGACAGAAATTGTGACACTTTACATTGCCTTGTTCGTAAAAAGTTGTATTGAAACGAACCTTGGACACACAATAGAGTTCGTACCCTTGACGATTATACTACGGGATACGATATATCAACACAAAATCGCCGTTGCTGCAGAAGATGTACCTATCAAAGAATGGTAATAGCTAACCATAGGGAGAGACTTTTAACTTATGTTTCATATAATGTGTGCTTTACAATAAATTTTCATCACAAGTTTGAAGAACACTTTGTAGCTTCCGTAACTAGATTACAGTACACTTATAGTTTTAAATCTGCAACACGAAACCTCTAATATTTCAAAATCGTAGCTTATGTGTATGTGCTACGTTATATGTCAAGAAAGTTTCACATAACGCGGCTGTGACCTAAAGAAGCCAAGATGTTGAAAGCCTGTGGTATACTCTAGTTAATTAAGAGGAGACTATTTCTGCATTTATTATTCGTTAGGTGAGAAATATGTAACTTATGTCGCATTCCAACAAAGTGGCTGTGCAACAGTATGTGGTTGTAAATAAACTATCAATTCAATCGAGTCAGAAGACAATTGGGATAGTATTTGTCTCTTCCTACTTTATGTAACTCAGAAATCCACATTTCTTTGTGGGACGCATTGTTTTTAACCAGTGAGTTGTAACGTGGTGAATACACTTTAGTAACAGTAACTCATTATATTGCGATTATTTCAATAACTATTCCACATTGGTTCAAGTAACAAGTTACCGGCAAAATTATGAACCATTTATAAAAAAATGCCAGTTATTGTGTTCTAACTAAATACATGTAATTAAATGTAAGTAAAATGGATGGTTTTCTTATCAGATTGTACAAAATATTAAGAAAAAAGTTTCACACTTTAAAATAATTTAAAAAATAGTTCCAAAAATTTTAAAACGAGAGTGCTGAGACAGTTGTGAAATAAAGGGTAATCTGCTATAAAACCGTGTATGAATTAATGTAAGATTTCGAAAGAGTTCGATCAAATTCCAGTCATTTCTTAAAATATAAGCCATGCACTATATCGTCGAACTAATATGAATAAAGCATTAACAAATTCGGAGATGTGTGTTTCTCTATATTGGTTGGGTTATACTGTCACGGTGCGAAATCTTTGAATTAAATTTTTCCTGGCCGACCTGCGTACATGAATTACTGCGACTCATTAACAATTAGACCGGCCTCTGTAGCGTAGCCGGATGAGCATCAGCTTGTAGTACATGACGTACTACGACTTAGTAACAATTAGATAGCTTAATTAATTTGGCTTTAATTATTTTCTTTAATTTAATCTAAGACCTCCATCCCTCAGTGTTTCTTGCTCAACTTGTAACACTCGTGTCAGAAGTGGGATGGAAACACTTAGTAATATTATAAATAATTAAAATTAAGTGTATGTAAGTATGTTTTTACACTAACACGTTGAACGTTTAAAGAAAAGTAATTTTATGTTAATAACTACATGCTTACAGGAATTATTGCTAGTGAGTTGGAAGGATTGTAAGCCTTGACAGAGGGACAGTGTTAATGAGAATGTAGACAAAAAACAGACAGTGTTTAAGTTAATTTAGACAAAAATTGGAAGGAATCAGTGAGCTTGTGCATACAAACATAGTGTATGTCGACTAAAACTAATTGTTTTTCAAATGGTATGCCATAATATCGGCGGTTTTAGTGAATGTGTAAAACTTATCAAATAGATAAATCGGAAATGTGAAAGGTGATCTGCAGAAAGAGGCGAGTGTCTTCAGGACACCTATATATTGGAAGATGGGTGGTCAACCAACGACATGCGAAGATAGCAACGCAACGAAGTCAGAAATGAGGCACGAGGTTAACGACGGAAAGAACTCTGCAACGTCAGATCGGTGGCAGGAATGTCATACCACATGAATTCAGATGGTGTTGTCATGTCTGGGGCTGAAAAAAAGAGGTTAGAATCAAACCTGCCACTTATGATGGCGACAAATCATTGTGTATCAGCACCAATATGAGATCGTCGCAACCCTGAATGGCTAGACAGCAGAACAGCGTGCGTACTGCCTGTCAGCCATGTTGATAGGTCCTGCACATATCATAGTTCAATCTCTGCCTGAACGACATTTTCTATAGTATTTTACATTAGTTCCTGGTCCAGAGCTTTGCTCCTGTGACCACAATTTCTAACATGTTCACCATGCCCAACTTTAAAGTCGCAGCCAGCGACCTGGGGATTCTCGCTAAGAACTTTGGCAAGACATTGTGAGGTAAGCTTATCAGTCACTCTAGGGGTGTCCAGAGGAGGAGCGGGAAGTGATTGCCATTGCTTCTTCGTTGATATCATTGCTGATATGAAGATGCGGCAAGAGGTGCGCGTGGCGGTACCACATCTTACCGTTATCTCATGCAATGGAGGTTGAGTTGTCATGGCGAATTGGTTTGCGGTGCGAATAGTGGCACTGACAAGTGATGGAAAAGGGAACCGCATCGAAAACACTACAAATGAAATTGAGACTCCAATGAATGTCATTTACAGATATTTGGTGCTGCAGAGCACCGCGTCGACCATGACAGCCTGTGCCGAGGAAACCAGTGTCGAAAGCCACACGAGGCCAACCAATCTGTCACAAATTCAGGAAATATGTGAACACAGGTCTATAAGATTGAAGGCTGGTGAATGCTTATAGAAGTCTCCACATTTCAAGTGCATTCGGTGAAACAAGAACTTAGTGCATTGCATGTAGAAGGTAGCTTGTACGATGAAACCTATCAGGTGGTCTTAGATACAGTGGTTTCCATTACTGTCATCATGCTGGACATCATAGGGCCTTTCCTGCAGGAATCACAAAATGGTTATATCAGGCAGTGTCTTTTAACAACTGTAACTAGGAAGACCACACCCGATATCGGGAGTAAAAGTGTACTGCTAAAATTGTGTGATATAAAGCTAGAATTCAAAGTCTACATACCATATATTTAAGATACGTGTTTATTATTATACGTTTATATGTACCTAGCAAACTAGGATGTTGTATTGATACTCGACTGGGAATCTTGAGAGTAGGTGAAACGTGGTAGTAATAATATCACGACCAGAATTAGCCTCACCAGTCAACTATCCAGTAGTTTAGTTTAAGGCTACTGTACTGCCAACCTCAAGTGAAATTGTAATGCGAGGGTGCTGTGTAGGTAAATTTGTGATGTGCTTAGGATTTATTGTGCCTATGGGTTGAAGGAGTGATCTCCCTGATAGAGTACTTGTAACAAGGCCTTATGTTTCATATAACTTGGATAACATAAATGTTAGAATGAAAAAGTAGTCTTGAGGCGGCCACAGTTGTGGTAATGTAAGGTTTCCCAAATAATCACAACTGGGCCATAAACCTTAAAGGAGAATTATGTTAAGCACACTCTGCAAACCCCCTTATAGAAGTCTGATAGAGAGCAAGGAAAAGCCTAGATTGGAAAAAAGAGAGGGTTTATTCAGAACTCTCGATGAAGGAAATAAAATATGTTTCATGTGGTTCACGTGACCTTGGTAGGACATCTGTCGCATCCCGCCGTATGGTAACAGGAGAGGCTAGATGTATCAAGCAACCTCCTAGGCAGATGTCTAGGAGGTTTACAGCATTCTGCAAAAAAAAAATAAGGATATCGATGTGAAAGAGCCATTAATCAGCCCATGATCATCTCCCATTATGTTAAATAAGAACGAAGATGGCTCTGCAAGATTTTGTAGAGATTACTGCCAGGTGAATGATGTGACCAGGAAATACATTTACCCACTTACTTTGTTGGATGACACATTGCATAGCCTGGCTGGGTAAAAATGGTTCCGCACCTTCGACATGAAAAGTTTTTACTGGCAATGTGAAATGGCCCCAGAAGATAGCGAGAGGTATGCTTTTTCTGTACAAGGAAAAGGGACTTGGCAGTTCAAGGTCGTGCCTTTTGGAATGTGCAATCTCGAGTGACATTCGAACAACTAATGGTAGTACTATAGGATATTTGTCAAATTTATTTCGGTTATATTCTGATCATAGGGAAGATATTCGAAGAGTACTTAACATGTCATTATTAGTTGTTGATGACTGTGATTTCAGATAATTATAAGCTAATTCCCACAAATTGCCACACCTAATTTCCTGGGATACATAATGTCGGCTGAAGAGATTATAAGCCTACCCTGAGAAGACAACATGAATCAATGACTAGTCACAGTCAACTATTCGGACTCAAATAAGATTTCTGGAGATGTCTGCTTATTTATTCGGGATTTGTTGCATTAGTTTTCCACAAGGAAAAGCAGTTACTTAAGTAGATTGAGATGAAAAAAAAAATTATCTGGACTCTCGAATGTTAATCCTCGCTGATAAAATTATAAAAGTTTCTCTTCCTGACCTAGGCTACTCTAGCAGTGAATATGGGTTAATTATTTTACACTGATACCAGTGATATGGAGATTTATTTTGTGTTGTCACAGATCCAGGATGGAAAACTAAAGGCCATTAGAATGTTTTAACAAAGTGTTACATAACCTAGAAGATGTTACTGTGTAACTCGCGGGGAACTCCTTACAATACTTACTGCCATTTCTTACATTCAATATTACTTACACAGAAGGAATTTTATTCTAGTAACAGCTTATGCTTCGTTAGACTGACAAGTGAATTTCGGAAACCCTGAAATACAAATGGCTCGGTTGATAAAACACCTCCAGGAGTATGATTTTGAAATACAGCACCGACCTAGATGCCTACACAACAATGTTGATGCATTTTCCAGGAAGCCACATGAGCCAGTGCGCTCGGATTTTAAGCACCAAGAGGAGAAGTCTGGAAGACGCCAACTGATCGAAGAACAAGATTGCAAGAGTTCACAACAAGCGATGAACTTCTCCTTAGAGTGACAAAATTATTAGTGAAGATCAGAGAAATGAACTTGCTCTTAGTCCAATATTAGAATTGAAAGAAAGGGACCAGCATCCTGGGCGAGCAGAGGTATTTAGACAAGTGTTACAACTACAGCATACTGAACACAATCGGATTTTCTAGCCTACCAGAACTGAGAAAGTGCAGATGCAATGGCAAGCAAACACATGGACAACTGGTACTCCTAGAAATGTGAGTTTCAGAGGTGCTGAAGAAGCTTCATAGTTCATTAGCTAGAGGATGCTTTGGAATCAGAAAGACTCTCAACTCTACTTGCAAAGAGATATTAAAAGTTGGATGAGAACACATTATGTATCTGCTTGGAGGAAGGAACCAAGAACTAGGAGACAATGTCATCTTCAAAATATGTATTTGGAATTCCGTTTGAGAGGTTGCCAGAATAAATGTTGATTTCCTTGCCATTAACAGTGTGGAACTATCAGTACCTATTTGTGATGCAAGATTATTTCACAAAGTACCCTAAAGTCATATCGATACCTAATCAAGAAGCTAGCATTTTGGCTGATACATTAGGTCAGCATGTATTCTCAATGTTTGGAATGCCACTTGAACTTAACTCTGACCAAGGCTGCAACTTATAAGCCACACTGTTCCAGGTGGTGACACAATTTCTTGAAATGAAGAAGATACTGATTAAACCTTTTTATTCTCAGACTGGATGGTCGAACAGCTGAATCATACTTTAGAACAATATCAGTCCATTTTTGTGGCAGATAATCAAAAGGATTGGGTCTCCAAGGCACCCCTAATCTAACCTCGATTATTGGTATGCCGACCATGAAGCAATACGGATAACATCCTCGAAGTTGCTAATAGGGAAATACCTTCGCCTCCCAGGTGATGTGTTGTTTGAATGACTAACAAAAGTAGACCAGCTGGCTTCACTGACCATCTGTGGCAGTAAACTGTGTCGCAAGTTGGGCATCATCTGTTACTTTGTTCAGCAACATTTAAGAGTCAAGAGTGACTAGAAAAAAATGAGGTACGAGTGGAAGGGACTTAAAGAAACATTTCAAGAGGGGTAGCTGATGTGGATGTACAAACTACAGCGACGAAAAGGATAATGTTCTAAACCATAGAAATCCTGCGAAGGTCCTTACTAGTTTGTCAAGATGATGAAATATGTGGTTTTCTGGATTGTTTGTTGAGTCTCTCAGGCAAGAAAACCCTAGGTAGTCAATTCAGACAAATTGGCTCTCTATGATGAGCAGGAGACTACTATGTCTTTCCGTTAGGAGCAGTGTTACAAGCCGCGACTATCTTGCGAGAAGCATAAGTGGAGTAGGCCAGATGCAGGTTAAAAGGACAGCATCACGCTCTATACGACTAGTGTTTCTCTTTTTATCTTGCCGCAGCGACCCTCTGCACGCCTATCTTGATTTTCGTAAACAGATAACAGTTGATATCACAGCCAAGAGAATTCTTCGACATACTCATGGGTCTCCGAATTTCACTAAGCCCTGATGCGACATGTTTCTCGTAACTCTAAGAAAGAGATGCTCCACGAGATTTCTGGACTCCTGATGAAGTGTATATAAGAGATCTGTGCTGCAGGCTGAAATAGTTTTTCTTGAGAGGCATCTTGTGAGCGAATGAGTTAATTGTGGTGACAGCGATGGGTTGTGAAAGGTTTTCAAGTAGTAGTGTCGACGAAGGCATTCTACGTATTCTAGACAGCCAACGTGGTGCTCCGAGATAGAATATTGTGTCCACCAATTGTGAATGTTTGAAGATACAATTAATTGATATGGAACTTGCATAGAGGACTGATAACTGAGTTTGTATTTGTAAAAGTTATAACGTAGTAATTGTTTGTTTTGTTCATCATGAACTAGAGACGTAATCGTGATTCCCTGATGACGCCGTTGCCTACATGACTCTCGGAAAATTAAGAGTGAGGTAATGTCTATTTTAGGCCTCTGGTCACAATGTTGCGCCGCCGATTAACGTCACTAAATGGGCCATATAAAAGCATCCGAACTGCGAAATTACAGAGTCCACTGGGAGTCTAAAGCGTGACTCGATTGCAGTGTGCGTCGACAAGAAACGCTTTTGGAGGTAACGTCGAGTATGGGTGACACCAACGGGCTGTGGGAGGGACGAGCAACACTTAGGGGTGTTGTATTAACAACAGCAGTGAAGAAGGTGTCGGCATGCTACAGAGGACTGCTGATATGGGTCGACAGACAAAAAGGTGGTGTGCGACACGAGTCGAGCCGAAGACCTCGAGAGTAAAGACAGTAGTGCACTCGGGGTGCTGCGCAGCATGTGGAGCCTTCACCACTTCAGGCTGTTAAGGTTGGACATTGTGACTAATTGAAAGACTGTTAATTAATTGTATAGACGATTGAACTTTTACTGTGGTTTGTAGTCTTTAATTAATGGTAAACATTTTTGTTCTTAGATGTCAAAGTTAATTAATGTTTCTGTGGTGCAGTAGTAATTGTATGCATAATAAAAGTACTGTAACAGCCGTAGTTAATTGCTGTTTCGTGTATTTTTGAAAGCATTGTGAACTATTAAACCAAGAACTTAATTAAATTCCTTAAATTTACAATTATAGGACCTTTGTCGCTAAGAGCTCATAGAATGGCCCATATGAAATTTTGTAATCTTGCAACACTGGTGTCAGAAGTGGGATAGAGGTAAAAATTAATGTAATAATTAATTATATATATTAAATCACTACCTACTGTTGATATTTAAATAAATTGAAATACTTTACAAAATTTATATTTTAATTTCAATTGTAAAAGTGCAGGATAACAAATAGCATGTCAGCAGAAATTGAAGCGCTAATGACCCTCATTGATGGAAAGAGTGGCCAATGAAGGGGTCAAATGAATTCATTCAAAGACAGTGTAAATGAGAATGCAGATAAGAAAATTAACAATGGAAATAAGAAAATTGAGAATGTAAATGATAATGTAGATAAGAAAATGCATAATGTAAATAAGCAAATTGTGAATGTAAATTCAAACAAAGATAAGAAAATAGACAATGTAAATGAAAATGTACATAGGCAAATTGATAATGCAAATAAGCGAGTAGAGAATGTTGGTAATCTTGTAAACTATGTAAGTGAAAAGGTACACAAAGTGAACGAAATGGTAGACAGAAAAATAGACGATGTGAAAGAGATTGTCTACCAGAAAATAGACAGTGTAAATGTGAAGTTAAATAGCATAACGATGAGATAGAACAGCAAATAAGTGATCTGTGAAATGAGTTCCAAGACAATTGTCATCGTCAGGAAGGTGGCCATCTTGTTACTGGCGGATATAACAAGCTCAGTGCTTAGTCAAAACCTGAAGGATGCGAAGAGAAGACGACGAAGTTAGAACAAGGCTTTAGTGTGACTTATAAATAGGCAGAAAATGTGCTGCAACAAATTTTGTGTGTCTAGTGTGCCAGCATCGAATGTTGGGAAGGGGAAATCTGTCAAGCTTCTTGACAAGAGTACCAAAAGTAGTTCGTGATTGTGCAACCATACATAACTGGCCTGACCGGCAATGCGCCTACTGTCTTGCTGCCATGAACAACAACGTCTAGAATATTCTACAGTATTCACTGACTTGGAGCAGCGCTTCAGAGACAAGTACTTACTACATGCCCACCATGCCCAACTATGAAGCCGCACCCAGAGATCAGGGGAACCACAGAAAGAATTGTGGCAAGACATTGTGCGACTCGCCCATTTGGTTCTCTCGAGGGGTGTCCAGTATAGATATCATATACTCTGTCCACTCTAAGGTTGCAGCAGGAATAAAAATTGCTAACGAAATAAATCAAAAGCAATTGAATTATATCTTGAGTCCTCACATTGTGGTTGTGCCGTAGCACAGTTACCTTGTATTTTTCAATATTTCAAATGAAACTTATGCTGTACAAAAATTGTATTGCCATTCACTTGAATGAATTAGCTGCAACCTTAGAATAGATAGAGTATAGTAGTCGGCTTCTTCGTCGATGCAATCACCAACGTAGAGGTGCGACATGCATTGCGACTGGCTGCCCCAAGGACTGTGCAGGATGTCCTCGCCAGAGCACTGGAGGTCTAGTCTGCAAGAGGGCCATCAACTCGGCATGCTGTGCAGGCGATTGCACTGTCGGGCGACGAGATAGTTAACCGCCTAGAGAACATCCTGAAGAGAATGTAAACCACGATAAATGTAATCAATTATTGAATTTTCTTGGATTGCGCGTCTCCCTCTACTACATAGGTAACCAAAGTGCTTTCTAACGACAGTGACAGGTGAGACCACACCATTGAAAGGGAAGAAGGTACAAGGGTGACCTCTGACACTATCAAGGCAATTTTGTGTGGCGCGTAGCTCTAGTCAAACATATAGGAAGAGGAAGTGCTTACCATTTGAGGTGGGGTAACAAGAACATTGGTTTCTCTGGGATCTGGAAATCTAGATTTTCGAATGGTCAACTAGACGTACAGGACAATCCGCCTGAGAAGGGGACCAACATAGGCATGTACAAGCAAGTCTCCTAAATAACTACAACTGACAAGGGATTCATGAAGTCAGAGGACCTTGATGGCCCTATGCCAGAACCATGCAAGGAACTACAGACTAGAACTGGAGCAAACCTGAACCGGAGACGAGAAACACTGCTGCTAGAATATAGCTCTGTATCCCGAGCGATATGATGTTCGGACGACCGGCAGAGCAGCGGAAGACCAGATTGCATCCCCGGTATATGCCAGAGAATTATATCACAAATTGGTACACACTCACAACCTTGCCCAGCGACACCTTAGTATTACACCGACAAGATGAAGAATCGCTACGATAGGAATACACCAGATGAAACATTCTAAGACTGACAGCTGTTGTGGTTCTACAACCCTCAGAGATAGAAGAGGTATTGCACCAAGCTACAGAAGAATTGGGAAGGCCCTTATGGAACATTAAAAAAGATGGCTGATGTGTTGTTTCGGATTGTTCGTCAAGGCTCTCGGGTTAGAGGATCTAAATTTGTCCACATCGATATACTTAAGGAAGGGGCAGTGTTGTGCGGCTGGAAGCATGTTGCAGTTGGGTGGACAACTCGATGAGTCGACCACAGTGATGTTAGGGTATTCCTAGGAGTGCTGCAATATGCCCGAGAGACGTCATTGGGATTCCCTGATGAAGCCTCGGCCTACATGACTCTCTGCAAATAAGAATGATGAGGTATGGTCTATTTTAGGCTTCTCGTCACCATGTTACGCCGCCGATTGATGTCACTAAATGAGCCATATAAAAGCATCCAAATTGTAAAATAATGGAGTTCTCTGGAAGTCTTAAACGTGACTCGAGTGTGGCGTGTGTCGACGAGGAGCTGCTTTGGAGGCGGCGTCGAGGCTGAGTGACACCAACGGACTGTAAAAGGGAAGAACAACATTTGGGGAGCTGTATAAACGGCAGCAGTGAAGAAGGGGTCAACATGCTACACAGAGGCGGTGAACTGTGGAGAACAACACTGGAGCTGTTGTATCAAAGAGAGCAGTAACTGGCCATTTAAGGAGACTGTCTACCTAGTGGTTCAAGATAAGGTGTGCTTCGGTACCAGCAGATGGTAGATTTCGCTGTTGGTCCTTCTAGATGAACGTGCTAAGGGAGACTTGTGGCTTTGTGACGTCCGAGTCTACTGTGAGGCGGCAGACACATACCTTCTGAGCAGTATTGGGCGAAACAAGACGACTGCTGCTACGGGTCGACGAACAAATAGGAGGTGCGCGACGGGAGTCGAACCAAAGATCTCAATGAGAGAAGACAGCGGTGCACTCAGGGTGCTGCGCAGCACATGGTGAGACATCACAACTTCAGACTTTTTAGGTTGGACATTGTGACTATCTGAAAAACAGTTACTTGGATAGATGACTGAACATTTATTGTGATTCGTAGTCTTTAATTAATTAATGGTAAACGTTTCTGTAGCGCAGTAGTAACTGTGTGCATAATATGAGTGTTAGGAAAGCCATAGTTGATTGCTGTTTGTGAATTTTGAAAGCTTTGTAAGCTTGTAAATCAAGAACATATAAAACTTTTTTAATTTCTATGTATACGACCTCTAAGTGCTCAGAGAATTACCCGCGTGTAATTTTACAAACTTACGGCCTAAATAGTTTAAAATCAATTTGCGTCATACGTCTGCCAATCTGTAACTTCAGACACGGACTAGGATATTATACGGATTTTACTGTACAAAAATATGTTATGTAATTGACGTAGCAATACGTTTTATGCGTAATAATCTTGCTAGAGACCTGCCAAACAAATTATGTGTCCTTACTACTTTAACTAAAAATCGCAATACGTAATGTATTTATCGTATGTAATAAGCAAGAGAGATCCTTGAATGTAAAATTTTTATATACAATCAGCAAGTTACTGAACACAAGTTTGTCTCTGTTTGAATCGAAGTATGTATTTAGTATAGGGAATATACGGAATGTTATTTGCCCCGCATACCACACTTTCAGCAGTACTCACATTGGCGTTTTATCACACTAAGATATAATAAAAATAAGCTACGTTATTATACAGCGCAAGGGTTACGGTGGTCGAGGGGTCCGACCTGTCGCCTCTCACCTAGGCGATCCGAGCTCGATCCCCGGCGGGTTCGGTCCAGAATTTTTCACATGTGGGAAACGTGGCGGACGTTGCCTATATGAGGGGAGAACTGCCTTTCTTATTCCGTCACTGCTCCACACTCATCTCACCTCACCTAAGCCATTCTTCGGGTTGGACGGGCGACAGGTGTGTCTCGCTAGTCGAGCATCCGGACCAACCTTCACCCCGTCCTTCTCTCTTACACACTGTGACACTGCCCGAAGGCGGGAAAACTTAGTGGATTTTCATTTTTCATTGCGCAGCGAAAACTGTATAAAAAGTTTTCTGGTGCATTGTTGCGGGACACTTATAAAATATTCGAAAAAAATTTACCAGACAAATCTAAAATATTAAGAGTTCTTTTAGTTATATATTACACTGTGATTTAATGATGTGAATTGTTTATATCAGATCATTGAACGATACGTCAGTGAGAGTACGTCTAAACGAAGCAGTACATATGCCACTAGCCCACACACACGTGTATCAACAATCGAGTTGCGCAACGAGGGTTTTAAATTAATAAAAATTTAGAGAATGTGTACTAAGTATGTTAACACAAAAACTACTTACGCCATCAGTAACGGTGAACTGTAGAATTTTTATCGTTATCGAAAAACCACTGAAAACGAACTGCAATTCAATGAATGTAAAAAGAATATTCAAAGTCGAAGTTGTGAATTAAAAGGCGTGTTTCAGGAAGCAAGTTGCGGTGAGGTGGTTTTACTGTCATGAAATAAAGAGGTCTTAAAAGCCGATGACGATAAAGTTAGGTAAAAGGGTAATACAACATTCACGCCGCAGCCAGGCTTCGAACCCAAGACTTTCGCACCGTAGACAGGCGCATAAACGACTACGCTACGGAAGTCGGCTACGAGACATGAGCTACTGCAAATAATCGCCAATAAAATTATTTTGACTATTGCAGCGTAAGTATAATTTGACATTAACCGTATATGTGCGTTATGAGAAAATATAATTCCTGCGTACATGCCCACGATGGGTCGGCTTAGTCATCATAAAAAGTTTAAGTTTATGTTTCCTATTTCATAACGTCCACGGCCACATGCATGTCTGCTGCTGTTGGTACATGAACATCACGAATATTCCACTTGGCTTCTAGGCGTTCTTCCCTTGTTTCCTACGAACTGCAGGTATGCTTACTGTGGCAATGTTGATGAAGTATGCCTACATTGTGCAAGTGTAAACACGAACACGTTGGTATGTTTTAAATTTTCATGAGAATTTGAAACGATCTCAGTTTCCAGGTATCTAAATTAGAAAATAAAATTGTCTACTATGTGAGTCAACTAAGACTACAAAAATATGTTTCCAGCATGACAATGAGTGTTTTTAAATAATTATTTCTGTCTTCCGCAGGTATTGTTTATGAAATACTGGTTTTTGGGTTGTAACGGCGTCATTGCCATGTCTCTTCCCGACATTTCGGAAAACATTCCAACCTCAGTCTTCACATTTTATAAAATAATGTTCTTGTAAAATTACACGTTTTGTAGTTAAGTTTGGACTTTACTTCTATAAATGAGTTGTAATAGTGTGTTATACCTGGCTAGCCTTACGGCAAATTCGGAACGTGTTCACAGCATTACGAATAAAATTTGTGTTGACCAAAGTATTTCTCTATATTACTTGGCAAAGAATATTACTGTTCTTCAAAGTTCGTCTGTTTAATTTTTAGAACATAAATTATTGTACTTTTAACTTCAGCTAATTAAAAATAGTTAGTTTAGACGTACAATTATTTTCTACTTTTAATCGAGACTGTGCAACTGATACGTCCAGCAATAAGTAAACCAATACATGTATAATTAAAATATAGGAATGTTTGTTGTAATAATTTACGAACTGACGTCGAAACTAGTTTTATAAGGCCTGTAAGTATAGCCTTATTTTTATTTACGAGGTTTGACTTACGGAACATCCTTTCAGTTATTGTTTTTAAAAATTAAGTAACGTTTTGACCGCTATTAATTGGTAATTAGGTCAATTTAACCATAACACTTTATTTTGTCATAAACATATGAAATATTTCATGTTACGCTTCATTACAAGAGCTGGAACTTTGCCGGCGTACCAACCAATAGAATCAGTTGTTAGACGTCGCCTCGACAAGTATTTTAAGACTATCGTAATTTTACTTAGTTACTAATTGTATGTAGGTGTTTATATATTATTTTCCGCTTTGTACATTTCTACTGTTTTCTTGATTTGTTTACATCATATTTGTGAGATATTTTAGTAAAGTATTGTTTTATTTTCAGTCGTACCTTAGGTACAATAGTTTCAACGACACACACAGTTTTCCCTGCTGTGCGCAATGCTTACGAATTTTAAACAATATTCTACGACATTTCCATCTTAAGTTTATTTACGATTGTTTTTTACTATCACAGAAATGCCACATTCACGAAACAGTTCAAATATATTTCGTGACATGATAGAAAACACAGTACCTATTCTAAAAAAAATGGATCGGTTGTCCAGTAATCACTTATTGATGGAGCCTTCGCAAGTCCCAAAATTATATTATTTCTAGAACGTTTGTAATTTCCTTTTTATTGGTTGGTTCCTATGTCTTCTGCTCACTACATGATATGTCAGTGTTACCGAGTTCCAGCACGTCTGCTCAACGAAAATGTCCACGAAGTCATCCCCTACGAACAATTTGTAACACTTAAATTAAGATGGGTCAGTTAGTTTTCCTGTCACTTCTGAACTGAACCCAGCTTCTACAATGAAAAAGACTTGTCCACTTTCTTCAGGATCATGTCAGAAACTAACGTATACAACATTCGAGGCAACCTAGTTGCCTCACTATTGTACATTTCTTTTTTCGGAAATCGGAAGGTAATGACTTCACAACAATACGTGAAATAAGAATATCTGGTGCAGTAATTGTACAGTGTTCCTATGATGTTTTGCAACATTTTTAGGATAGTATATTCGTAATTTTCTTTTGGTCACAATAGTGTGGTGGTGACGACATGTCTGCTTACATAATGGTTAGGAGTTTGAATTCAACACATCTTTATTATTTTATGCAGATAGTTACGGCAGGTATTTCTAACAAGAGTGACTGTATTGCTCCCACATAACATACGGAATTTTCATTAACTTGCATAAATGTTCTCTACTTTCTGTGCAAAGCTACCGCACATGCCTCACTTACTCGGTACTTTTGTTTTAGTTGATAATTTTCTTCTCTTACAGAGGTAACATCAATGTAAAATTTACGCTAGCACATATTTACTTACAAGTCGTCGTAATTTGGTTTCCTCAAAGCGACATAGGATAGCACGCAGTCTTTCTACGGTAGTTCGGTTGTGCATGGGAAGTCTATTTTTGCAACTGCCAACTTGTATAGTGCGAAAATGTATACAAATCCTTTCGGAAATATTTTATTAAGGTTTGTACACAATATTTCTCGAGTTTAAGAGAGCCTGCTACTAGTAATAAATATACATATGAATAAATTCAGACGTTCAAGATGCTAAATAAATAAATAAATAAATTTATATGCTGCACTGAGAGAAATAATTGTTTCATTATACTAAATATATTTGTTTGGGTGATGTTTGCTTCAGCTAAACAATATTTTGTTGATAATACCAAGCTTGGAGTCCTCCAAACAAAATTAATTATTTCCCTCGACCAAATTATTCATTTAAACGCAATTTGTTTGTGCCAGACGTATATTTGGTTACTATAGGACGTCGAAT
>PNEQ01102647.1:0-19281 GCA_003012365.1 Medauroidea extradentata
GTGACGCAACCCGCAGTGCGTGAGTCCCTTAGGCCGATTTAAAAAGAAACTTCTTTGTTATTTTATTTCAATTAAAGCTAGCCGGGCATACTACAACATTACTCAATACGAACCCAATCCTCCAGCATTACTCACGTAAGAGGTAGAGCAACGACACCTCTTATTAATACCAAACGCGAGCGAACGAGAACCAACAACAGAAAGCGTCGCAACTTTAATTTTGTACTTATTAGTTAATTACTTTTTTTTTATTTTGGCTGCACCGCAATGGCCATTTTGTGACTTTGATGAATGACTATGCAAAAACTATGAGGCCTAATTTTTATTTTATTTTGGGAAATGACGTGTTATATGATGTGCAAAAGTTGAACAGTTTCTCCCACAAATAAAAAAAAATGAAATTTTACGGGTCCAACGCACTTAACAAAGACCTTACCCGAATTGTTTTTTTTTTCGTAGGTTGCCGCAATGAGCGTAAAAAACGTGTTAACGAACTCATTGCAACGCATTTTGAGCGCACGGTAGGCGGCCATCTTAAGGTCAAACAATTTCAAATAATTCGAAAAATGTTTACCTAAATGCTTTGAAAAAATTTGATGCTGTTTACAATCATACGATACGCAATCCTGCCAAAGCGTTTTTTGGACTAATAATATACCATTCGCTAGCAAAAAAAAAAAAAATATATATATATATATATATATATATATATATATATATATATATATATATATATATATATATATATATATATATATATATATATATATATATATATATGTGTGTGTGTATATATATATATATATATATATATATATATTGCTATATTTTGGCTTATTTTGGCCCCAAAATATGTGATATTTCAAGGGCAAAATTCTAAAAATGCGTTTGGTATGTGTTGCAACAGGAAAATTCGGATACAAATGATGACATATAAGTCTTAAAAAAAACTGTAAGAATGTATGTATAATATATGTATTAATTTGTGTTAAATTTTTGTTTTTGAAACCACTGCAAAACTAAAGTGCGAGGCTAGTGATATTTTCCAAAGGTTAAAGTTTCGGCATAGACGTAATTCGGGGGTGGCAAGGGGTGGCATTTGCCGCCCCAAAATTTTGTTGATAGAGAACATAATATTCTTTATTCTATTTCTTAGCTTAGGAATACAATTTTACTTATGCAATTTCCAATACACCGTTTTCCAACTTAGCTAATGATATAAAATAATCAATACAAAAGTGTATTCATAATTTTGATGGAAACTGTTCAATTTCCACCCCACCCCCTTTTTTCCAAATCTTTTATACCTGGTAATCCTTGCCACCCCAATCAAAATGCTCAAATTACGCCCATGAGTTTCGGTGCTCACTTGATCCCTAACGACCTACAAATTGTAACTCAGGTGGTAACTGTTGAGTAAGGTAATGTGGTAGTGTAAATATATGATATTGTGGTGTAACCTGGCAGTCTACTGTTTAGCTGCGTGGGTGATACAGTGGTGTAGTGATACCTTGGTACTTACTAACACCTTGACACTTACCAACAGGAAACTGCTTTACTTCCACGGCTGCAGCTGAAATAAAACAAACCCTTGGCAGGAAAATAGTAAACGAAAATTACCAAAGTAAAAAGCCAGGCCAAGTAGGGGTGAAAACTGAAATGCAATTTATTAAGGCTTTCTCTCAAAGCAAATTAATTATCAATTTAGAACGTTGCCAGTAAATTCCTATCAAAATTTTAAGTGGTTTAGCTAACCAGTGAAAATAAATATATGAACTTTAAAAATTAACTGTTTGTTTCAAATGTCCAAATTAAATTCAGTTCATAAAAATGTAGACTTGATTAAATTTCACAAAAATATATAGTTCACCACAAATAAAATGTTTTACTGAGCAATTAACTCGTAAGTGTTCAGGGTGTGTGCGGGCAAAATATTTTGTCCTGTTAGTCTCGAGTCTGAAGGTTCGTCTAGCAGAGATGACTCTTAATATAAGGCTAATATCTCGCCGGACTTAGCTGTGGTAGGTGTCTTCAGTAGCTGGAACACGGGAATCTGGTGGATGTGGTGGATTAGGTGTGTCTCTAGCACACTCCTGTAGCTAGCTTGGAACCCTCGGTCTTCCCTAATGGTTCTCGGACCCGTGCATGGTTGAGTTTCTGCACACGCTAGACATCTGCACTAAAAGTCGAAGCTAATTAACTGCCTAGACGCGGGAGACTGACTCCGGGGCCTCTTCCCTTCTTGCGGGACCGTCTTCACCATTTAGGTGCCCTCAGACGTCCTGGAACTCACTCGAATTTCCAAAATAATGGCCCTAGAGCGGCTCACCTAGCTAGCATCCATAAACCACACTATAATGGACTCGCCCTCCTTGGCGTCCCTTTTCAAAAACCCTTCTGCATTGTCATTTAAAAATGTAAAACCATTGGCGAATAGCGCCTCGCCAACACACACCAGCACATCGCTACGGTAACCAAACAACATAGAGAAAACAAAACTGGCTGGCTTCAAAAAATAAAAACATACTCTTAATAAATATTAAAACTCTTGAAAACTACACACTTTAAGACAATTAAAATATTACGTTAATGCAATCAAAACAAACAAATTATATTACGTTAAACCACTAAATATTAAATTAAATACTGGCAAACTAGTATTAGGCATTAAAATAATACACATTGCAACTCGTTAATCCTTAGTGCCATTAACATAAACATGAACTAATTAATATTGAGCTGTATAACGTTACAGTAAAAATCTATTATACACTTTTATTGTCTCTGAGCTTGCTTTATTTAGATTAAAAAGGCGCATAAATGTATAAATTATCTGAAGGGGGAAGAAAAGGAACTATGGCTTCAGAAGTGTTCATGATATCATGAACCGCGTATAGACACAGGAAGAGTGGCGGGCGAGCGAATGTGACCGAGACAGGTGAGTACTGCGCATGCGCAGAAGTATTCTTGTGGAGGGGCAGCTGTTATCCTGGGCGTGTGGGCTTATCTACAGCAGGCAGATATCGTCTGTCTACCCTGATACCGTCACTTGTTGAATGCTGCTGGCAATGTTGGCAACAGTTGGCAGCCAACCAAGATACCAGCTGCTTCAACTCCTGTGAGTACATCCGCTACCTTCACCTACTCTTACGTCTGCCTTGAGTTTACCTTCAGATATTTGCTTTAGGTTACTGTGTGTGCTTTAAGAGGGATCTTCGCCTGTGTCGAATAGCCACCTTCGACGTGTGGGAACGGCGTAGCGACAAGAGCCCGTGCCCAATGCTTGACGAGAAGCACGTCTCTATCCGCAGCGCGCCAAACTGCCGTGCAAGCAAGGTTTTCTTTTTCCAACGGGACTTAAGGGCGCCGTCTACTAGAATCTTGAAGAGGCGCGCAGACCTTTAACAATCCTGATTTTATTCGAAAACCATTCAACCTGTTGTCACGCGGTTAGGCTACGAAAAGCATACTGCTCCGTCGCTTTTGAGCCTCTCACGCGCGGGTAGACGGCGCCTTTAAGGGCTCAAAAGCGACGGAGCAGTAAGGTCGACCTTAAAGCGCTCATCAAATGCCGCGTCGCCTCAACGAGCCAAGCGCTGAACTAGCGTGCAAGCTTCCCGATGAACCGTTTTTACTATGGGACTTTCAGCGACAACACTATCATTTTATCTTACGCGACGAAAGGGAAAGAGTCGCTCTACAGGTCTATAATACTCAGAATATCGTGAAAATGATTACTCTTACATAAAAATCAGCGTCAAAAGTCCCGATTCGGTCACTTTCACACTAAAAAAAATACCTGTTAGGAACGATAACAGTTAATGGCAAAATTATATACCTGTACTAAGATCCTTAAATGTTTTTCGTAGCCTAACCGCGTGACAACATGTTGAATGGTTTTCGAATGAAATCAGGATTGTTAAAGGTCTGCGCGCCTCTTCACGATTCTAGTAGACGGCGCCCTTAAAAATTCCACTACACACCTAATGTACAAGTTATTTGTTTTAAAACCGTAATATTTGTTTTATCAGAGTATAAAGAAACATTTGCTTGTTTGAAGAACCAATCTAATGTACGTATTCCTTAACATTTTTCAACTAACTTTGTTTTATGCGTTTAATGGTATTTGTAACCAGTGATAGAAATAAATGAATACTATTTTTTTTCTATCACTGTTTACAAATTGCATTTACCAAGTCATGCAAATTTAGGGCTGAAATGTTATATATAAAAAAAACTTAAATTTGTTCTTCAAACGAACATTTTTCATTAATACTCTGATAAAACAAATATTATGGCTTTAAAACTAATAATTTTTACATCAGGGGTATAGTGGAATCTTAAGCGACGACTACAATATTTATTTTTGAATAGTATGCCTCTCGCTTTGCACTTTACGAAATCAGGTAATATTTTCGGAGTTACAGCAGTCTAAAAAAAAATATCCCAGTTTTTAGCCATTTTGAGAGGCCCGAAAATCATGTTTCTAGCAAGCGTGCTGCATTTTTTAAAAAATATAAGCGTGGTTTCAAGTGTGTGTTCTTTTCGTTGATAAACATAATATGAATAATTTAAGCGGTTTCACGCAAAAAAGAATCTGTGTGACACGCTGCAACGGCGTCCATGCGCCTGTCAAGGACTACTCTCTACTGGCGGCAATACTCATAATTCTGCGCTGCAAGCAACAGTTTAAAACTGTAGGTTTCTCGAAGTCTATTTGCAAAAAAAAAAAAAAATCACCTCAGACAATACGTTTTTCCAACTTTCTGAGCAGAGCATGTTTTTAGTAACGTACTTTCGAGAATAATCTAGGACGCGGAAATCTTGTATCTTTAATTGTGACACAAGAGGTCACGCTTATCAGATTCATCATCATAGGTAAATGTTGGCTCATACAGTTGGCAGATATTATCTAGGATTATTTTTTTTACTCCTGATGCAAAAAGAGGGGTGTTATAAGTTCAACATGTCTGTCCGTGTATCTGTGTGTCTGTGGCATCGTAGCTCCTAAACGAATGGACCGATTTCGATGTTTTTTTTTTGTTTGAAAGTTGACGTGATCGATATGGTTCCTATGTGTCAAGGAAATCTGTTCAGCCGTTTAAAGATAATGATCTCTTTTCTAGTTTTTAATCCAGGAAGTTCTGCTTAGCAACAATGCATTGAATGCAGCTGCATGCTCATTGTATTCATTTTCATTGTTAACAATGAATCCTAGATATTTTTTAGTTAATGTGAGAAGTACTACTGGTCTGATCGATTTGAAATTTAGTATCCTGTGAGTTGGGGGTTCGTTTAAATATTTTAAATATTTGCGAGTAATTCCATATTGACTTTACAAAAATGTGCATATTTCAATAAGTGTTTTCTATTATATACCTCACACTCCTTCCACGAGCTTCAAATGCGTTGTAATGTGCGGGGGAAATATATTTGCTTACGGAAATATTCCACGTGTGCCAATTGTGCCAACGTACGAGAAGAAACCCACTTCCGACAAGGATGGAATTTTATTAGCGTGCTGTCTATAGCAATTTCTATCAACGTGTCATTATCTTTTATTTGTACCAGATATTTTTTTATCTTATTTTAGACACAAAATATGACTAAATTTTGCTCTTATAAAGATTTCTTTATATCGCATAGCTTTTGCGTAGTGGCTCGTTAAAGCCAAAATTTGCATGTTTTCGGTTTAAGGACGACACTAAAACCAATTCACCAAACTGAAAAAATTCTCAGTGAATAACGATGTTGTAGGCTACAAGTTCAGCTATGTTAAACTACAAAAATAAAAAAAATTGTACTTAAAATTTATGTATATATTATTTTTTAAAAAAGTTATGTATTAAGCATTTTTTTAATAGAAAAAGTTTTTATTCTTGGTTTTTATGTACGTGAAATTGTAGCCTACGACATCCTTATCCCCGAGAATTTGTTTCAATTTGATATGTCAGCTGGTTTTAGTGACGTCCTTAAAACGGAAACATGCAAATTTTGGCTTCAACAAAAGCCATTGCGTGAAAACTATGAGAGATAAAAAATGTTCACAAGAGCAAAATTTTAGTCATATTTTGTGTTTAAAATAAGATTAATAAAATATCTGGTACAAATAAAAGATATTAACACGTTGATAGAAATTGCTTTAGACAGCACCCCAATAAAATTCCATCCTTGTCGGAAGTGGGTTTTCTTCTCGTACTTTGGCACAATTGGCACATGTGGAATATTTTCGTAAACAAACATATTTCCCCCGCACATTACAACGCATTTGAAGCCTGTGGAAGGAGTGTGAGGTATATAATTGAAAACACTTATTGAAATATGCACATTTTTGTAAAGTCAATATGGAATTACTCGCAAATATTTAAAATATTTAAACGAACCCCCAACTCACAGGATACTAAATTTCAAATCGATCAGACCAGTAGTACTTCTCACATTAACTAAAATATATAAGCTGTGTTTGTACGTGTGCGGTAGGAACTTAAAAGATTGCGGTTGGCTGACGTATGTCACAGAAACGAATATTTTGTACTTTTACAAAAATGTTTTTTGGAAAACCAGTTTCCAAAAAAGTATTTTGTAACACTACAAAAATTTTTTGTAACATTTATTCTAAACTTATACTTTTACAAATTTCTTTCTATATTTACATACATTTATGTAAATGTATCAACAAATTTAGTATATTTACAGCTAATATCTGGTTCATTTCACAACAATTTTCTGTAAAAGTACGAAATATCACGAAAAATGTGACAGGTCTCTTAGGTTTATTTTGTTTCAAGTCGAAATATCTGCTCATTAGCATTTACTTTACTAGTTACCAAAGGTGTTCACAATATTTGTAAACACTTTAGAAGGTTTCTGGCGTCTAATTGTTATTATCTGACTGATAATGTTCTGATGTTAAGTTACAATGTATCCCTTGTAAATGTTCCATTTTTGTACTGTGATAACGCATTATCACCTCTCCGCGCTAACTACTCAGCTGGCGTGCAGTACTTTACTCTTATCCTTTTACCTGTGGGACCTAAGCGGTGACAAAGTTATTGTGTTTGTGGCTAGCGTAGTTGAAGTTCTAATGCTTGTTTATATGGTTGTTTTTTCGAATCCGGTTATTATTTTTACAGATACGGCAGTCTGGAAAAGTCACTTCTGCTCATTTTGAGGACCCCGAAAATGACAATTAAAAAAAAAGTGCTGGATATTTGAAGCTATGGCGACATTGTTTGAAGTGAGTGTTCTTTTCGTCGATATACAAATATGATGCGCGTTTAGTAGTTACTAAAAAAACAATCGCAACTAGCTGCAGCGCATTACAAGCACAGATAAGAAGGCCCCGTAATATCAACTTAATGAATGTGTCGTAGGGGAACTTCTAGCAACACAAAAGAGTTGCATAGAATAAATTACTAAAACAATAGCCAGAAAAATGTATGAATGAATAAAAAATAAAGATTTAAAAATTTCTAACCTAAAATAAAGGAGTCCTTGCCTGGCTTATGGACGGTGTTGAAGCTTATCACGATTTCTCCATTGTACGTGAAACAATTAAACTTATTTATATAAAAAATAACATACACTTAGAACCACGCTTCTTGTTAGAAACGTGATTTTCGGGCTTGTTAAAATGGCTAAAAACCGGCTTTTTTAGACTGCTGTCACTCGAAAAATACCACTTGGATTCGTAAAGTACAAAAGAAAGGCACTCATTGTGTCCCATACCATTCAAAATTAAATCTCAGGGTCACCGCCTAAAGACGCATTCGAAAAAGACTACACGGAAAACCTTGCACGCCAGTTCATTTATTTCAAAGAATTGCAAATAACTCGAATATTTTTTTAACCAAATGTTTTGAGAAAAATTTGAGACTGTGTACCTTTTGCTAGCAAAACATTATTTTGCTTCATTTCGGCTTATTTTGACAACAAAATGTATGATATTTCAAGGGCAAAAATCTAAAAATCCGTTTGGTGTATTGTAACAGAAAAATTCAGATACAAACGATGATATATAAGTGTTAAGTCTGTAAGAATGAATTTTTGATACATGTATTAATTTTCGTTAAAAAAATTATTTTCAAAACCACTGCAAAACTAAAGTGCGCGGTGTAGAATTTCCACTTTTTGACACTTGGGAACATCGTAGCGATAAGAGCCAGTGTCCCAGGCTTGACGAGAAGTATATCGCCTCTATTAGCAGCGCACCAAACTGGCGTGCAAGGTTTTCAATGCAGTCTTTTTACTACGGGACTTAAAGCGGTGACCACAACACTTAATTTTTTAGTAGTATGAAGTAAAGTATGCATCTCGGTTTGTACTTTACGAATTCAGTTAATATTTTCGGAGTTACAGCAGTCTCGAAAAACTGTTTTTAGCCATTTTGAGAGGCCCGAAAGTCATGTTTCTAACAAGCGTGCTGAATTTTTGAAAACATAGAAGTATAGTTTTAAATGTGTTTTATTTTCGTAGATAAACATAATAAGAATAAGTTAAGAGGTTTCTCGTAAAAAATAATACGCGTGACACGCTGCAATGCCGTCCATGCGCCAGTCGAGGACTATTCTTGGGTGTCCCAGTGAGATAAAATCATAATTTTATATTTATATCAAATATTGCTAGTTTTGTAGACGATACTTGTGAGTGCAGTTCCCTCTTACAAAACAATTTTAGCTCTCATAGTTTCCTCATAACGGTGAGTCAAAGTCAAAATTGGCATGATCTGCTGCCATGCAAATTGCGAAAACCAATTGACTTATGTAAGTGCAATAATTCACAGTGAAATAACCTGTCGCGGGCTACAAAATGAAATATCTTTAAAAAAATCCGTTGACAATTTTTGTACTTTATAAAAATGCTGATTATTCTACTAGTTTCTGTACTTTTACGATTTTTTAAAATTCTAAATAATACGTCACGGTCTTTTAAACGCTTTATTGCATAGCAAATGGGCTGTAATATCACAATGAATTATTTTATTCAAGTAGTTTTCACTATTTGCATGGCAGCAGAACAAGCAAAGCACAGTTACGAGAAATCTATGAGAGCTAAAATTATCTTGTAAGAGGAAACTTCACTCACAAGTATCGTGTACAAAACTAACACAATTTCATGTAAATATAAAATCACGATTTTATCGCAGTTGAACATCCTTAAGGCTGCTTACAGTATGTTCCGAGGTACGTATTTTCTCAGAAGCCAGTAAACGTGCTTCCATAGTGCGTATCTACGAAAAGACAACACACTTCAGGCTACTTGTGAAAATGATTCTTGAGCCAAAACACAGATTAGAAGCATTATTGTTAAAGCCCTCAAACTTGACTAAAATCGGCTGTTTCAAAGGTTGTTTCTTAAGATAGGTTTATGATTATATAGATTCGTCCGAAATTGAGGTTTACAACTACATTGTAATTTGCTGCTAGAGTGACGGATTCAATAAAATTACTAGGTACATTTATGCCCTGCCTTAAAGACGTTGCGGCGGAAGCATTTACGACTTTGAGCGTAGAGGCGATATCACAATACATGTGCCGGCCAGCATCGCTCTTAGCGATTCATCGATTTTCGCCTCATACACACAAACACACCCTTCACCAGGCGGCCGCCTTAATAGTTAGTGGACGTTAGCTTTTTTTTTTTTTTTTTTTTTTTTTTACGTTTGAGGCATGGAAGCGGGCAAGGGCAAGTACGAGAACATTAAAAAATTTAATCGTTTATTTTTACGGTTGACGTAATTATCGCAAGAAATTAACGAGTACATTTAGATCATAAATACGTCACATTAAATGTGTACATACGGAAAACGTTTTCGTTAATGTGTTTACCGTAATTTTCGCACAAAGCTGTTATTATTTCTACGCAAAATTCTCTCTTATTATCGAAACAAAGGTACAAAAATTGCAAACATATACACGTGAGGTAGGCGGCCGCCTTAAGTGCCTTTTTTTTTTTTTTTTTTTTTTTCAATTACGGTTTTCATGGTTTTGTGAATTCACAACAAAGGAAATATGATAAAATCATTAAATTAATCGAACAATAATTTTATATAGTTTCCAAACACAGTTATGAATGCTTAAACACTATATACGGTACTGTGTAATGAAAATTTCACAAAAATTGTCACGATGGCATGCTCTGACACCGGCTCAAGGTATTTCTTAAAGTAATAGCAACTAAATGAACAACATTATCTGAAATAGTAAATTTTGTTTGCCTGCAATCAGTGTTTACTATTTACTTTCATTTCTTTAAATTTTATCTTAAAAAATCAAACGCGTAACTACCAGCAAACCTCCTAATGAATTTCCATGTAACTTATTTACTATCGTTTACTAGTGTCTTCAACAGTCATTAGGCGCAGTTCAGCGTGGTAACATAGCATTTGTATTACTAGACATAAAAAATTCAAATCCTCATAAATATCGTAATTATCTTAATTTGCTAGTTTTGGTATACTTTCCTCACGTAAGTACTTAATACTACAGTTTATCATTAAAATATACAAAATACTGAACATATGTAAACAGGAAAAGTCTACGATGTTATCGATATGCGAAATATCGGGGTACCAACCCCACCATTAGGAATCGAATTTAGTCTGACTTCAAAAGAGCGAGAACGTTAGCCACTTCTCCAACCGCAACACCAGTACACACGTAAGTAACGGAAATGAATAAACAAAAACTTGTCATCCACCATTATGCTTCTATGGTTTAAATAAACTTGCATGTTCGGGCAAAGGGATGGTGTTCTTGTCTGTCCGGGCAAAGAGGGAGAGTTTCCTTGTCTGTCCGGGTAAAGAGGGAGGTGTGCTTGTCTGTCCCGGCAAAGGGGGAGGGTGTGCTTGTATTTCCGAGCAAAGGGGGTGGGTAATGCTTGTCTGTCCACAGTGTGAGATCTAGCTGCCATCGGTTGAGGGTCGTTCAGGATACATGTTTCCTTCTGTGGTTCGTCCTTCTCCATCGCTTCTGATTGATCGCGCTGACCAAAAAAAAATGTGGGCTGGAGGGGGCAAACAGCATGGTTAGAGAATACGGTTGCTGATTCGATAAGCTTCCCTCACACTGTCGCATGAAGGTCGCAAAACACGTAGTTTTCTGTAATACAGGTGAGTGCCAGGCAGTGCCGTGGTGCTGGTTTAGATTTATTCACTCGGTTTATATACACGCTCTCTCTCCGTCTCGCAAATCAGATTATACTATTCACAGTGCTGCCGTAGTCCATATTTTTTTTTTTTTCCGCATTTCACGATGTACGTCTTATCAAAATTAATTATACATTTGCCGGTTTACAGTGCCGCCAAAATAATATTTTTTATCCCATTTCACGAGGTACTGCTTATTAAAATAATTGTAAATTTGCCGGTCAACAGAGTCAATGCTTCTCCCTGAGTTCACACACATACCACTCGAAACTCCTTTCTATTTCAGATTACACTGTCTAGCTTTACCTTGGAGCCTACGTTCGAGTATTTGTTCGTGTGCGAACCGCCTGCCTGCCCATATCTAGAAATTTGTTTTAGATCGGGCAAACCATAACCCAGGAGGGGCAGATCTCCTAGCGTTTCAACTGGTATATATAAATACACTTACTGTGATAAGTCGGGCAAAAATTTACTCAGGTCGGGCCTGGTCTGACCGTTCGAAATTTGCTGTTGGTATACTTGAACATGTCTATTGCTTTCGTACACGAAATTCGTATACGAACAGCTACTCAAGACGTAGCAGGCCGTCGAATAAGGGATTTCGCATACGAGAAGCTGAAAAAAAAAAACAGAAGCTGGAGTGTGCTTTAACGAGTATATATATATATATATATATATATATATATATATATATATATATATATATATATATATATATATATATATATTTCCCCACAACGTTGAAATAAAAACTTCCCACTAAATTAGGTGTTTAAAAATGTGAATCAGCTCTTTCGCGTCAGTATGTTTATTTTACGCTGCACGTGCTTAACTACTAAGTAATATTGTATTAATCCATTCTGAATAAGCTATTTTAAAATTATCATAGCATAATTTTCAATTAAAACCACCATTGGTATTGCATGTTATGAGTTGCAAATTTTTTGCGATTGACTGAAACACAAATTTGTGTATTTTCAAAAATCTCCGAACGTTATTCATAAAATTGCACTTAAATATAGACAGAGTATTTAATAAGAAAAAAAAGTTAACCGTGTGCTAGGTTCCATTTCTGTTCCTACATACCGGGCCTCCCCCCTCCCCATTATTTGTATATTCATTTACGTTTTGTTATTCGTCTGTGAACAGCCGTAACGCTGTAAAATATAATTTAGACAATCGCTATCGAATCACAAAAAGTGCAACAGGCAACAATGTTTTGGAAAATTATGTAGTACCACACATTTTTGTTACTGTCAATTTTCTTTGCTCATTATACACAAACTAGAGAAAAAATTCTAGTAGTATTTTATATTTATGACGACTGTTGAGGGCGTTCCATTTTATCTTAGTAAAATACTGGAACAAAATTGTTCTACATGTTAAGAGTAGTTATTTGGCCTTGTACAGAAACTTTAACAAAATTTTCTTTAAATTAATTACACTGCCTTAAATTAATTACTTGGAATCATTACCAGAAATGCATTTACTGTAGGTAAATATTATGTAAGGTAAAGGTAAGGTTTAGTTTCTTAAATTATTGGTTTCGTTGGCCTTACTAAAAAAAGTTAGTATTTTTTTATTCAACCCATCTAACAGGAATGAGTAACTATTCGTGTTCAATTATACGTTACACATTTTTTTAATTACACTTTAGTTTAAGAAATCGTGCTGTTAATTAATATCACTTCACTTACCAGAGAAGTGCAGCTAAATGTTTATGAAGCATAAACAAGAATTGCCGTGGTAGGTTTTTTAGTTATCATGATCACTCCACGACAGTTCTTTGCGCACCAGACATCTACTTAGACGAACGATATTTTTGATAAACAATATTATCAGCCAGTAAAAAGAGAGAGAGAGAGAGAGAGAGAGAGATGTCTGAGCGAGAGGGAAAGAATGTGTTGCACTTCACCTCCCCCCCCCCTTCCTCCCCCGGCATCAACCACAAGCATCAACACATTTTCCTCGATACAGATATATTATTTTGACGTTCACTTTACGGAACGATAAGCGAGTTCTCGGAAACCATTTGATAAATCAATTCCTTCCATATAAACTTGGCAATGATGTGCACAGTCCGTCGGCAGCCCAGATACCAGCTGCTTCATCTCCTGTGAGTACATTCTCTAACTTAACCTGCATTTACAACGTCTGCTTTGAGTTTACCTCCAGCCATACTTCTTTAGCGTACTGTTTGTGCTTTATCCCCACTGAGTACGCTCTCAAGGAGGCATTACACGTAATTCTGCTAAAAAGCGCTAGTTTAAAATTGTACGTTTCAGGAAGTCCATTTGTAAAAATAAAAAACAACAACCTTAGACAGTAGGTCTCTCCAACTTCTGGGCATACATTTACTTGTGTAACATGTTTCTGAAGAACGATCTCTGACGCGGAGATCTCTTACATTTAATTGTGGTGCAAGAGATCACGTCTAACCAATTCATCATCCTAGGTAAATGTTGGTTTGCAAAACTGGCAAATATTATCTAGGATTGTTGTTTTGTATTTTTTCCCCATATTAACTTTTTTAAACGCACAGATTTCAGTTGGTGTTTTTCGCTTTTAATTATGTACCACACAGTCCTTCCATGGACTTCAAATGCATTGTAACGTGTGAAGGAAATACTTATTTTTCCTACGAGCGCGTTAGCCACTTCTCGAACCGCAACGCCGCAGAATTTACGCAAGGAACGGATATGAATAAATGGAAACTTGTCGTCGAGCATTCAACGGCATTTTTTATATTCATCTAGTATTTAAAAAAAATCATAATATTCGTCTGTTAGGAACAGATTTTTAGGAACCCTCTATATTGCACAATAAATAAATTGCTTTTTCAGATTGTTATGTAAGGAAATATACCAATATATCAAGAGAAGTCTTCGCTGGTGTAGAACTTCCATCTTTGACACGTGGGAACATCGTAGAGATAAGAGCCAGTGTCCCACGCTTGACGAGAAGCATATCGCCTCTATTCGCAGCGCGCCAAACTGGCGTCCAAGGTTTTCCTAATAGTCTTTTTCTTACATTTTATTTTTGAATAGTATGAAGTAAAGACCAACGTATGCCTCTCTCTTTGCACATTACGAATTCAGGTAATACTTTCGGAGTTACAATAGTCTAAAAAACCCCGATTTTAGCTATTTTGGAGGCCCAAAAATCATGTTTCTAACAAGCGTACTGAATTTTTGAAAACACAGAAGCCTAGTTTCAGGTGTATGTTATTTTCATACATAAACATAATATGAATAAGTTAAGCGGTTTCACGTAAAAAAAAAAAAATGTGTGACACGCTGCAACGGCGTCCATGCGTCAGTCGAGGAATACTCTTAAAAACAGAAACATTTAAGCATTGGTTTGACTTTACACTGTAATTACCACAGATAATATTATAGAACATTGTTATTCTAGACAAGATATGATCGTCATAAGAGCCGAATTTATCGTGAACCACCTATATGTGTATGGCCTATAATGTGTGTATGTCATGTGATGTGATGCCAACTCAGGGCCTGTGTAGTGAAACAATACAGCTGGTGTGTGTTTTATACGCTTCTTCCCCAGACCACGTGGACAAACACAGATGCCATCTCTTCAGTGTTGTTCTGTCGTCGCAGGCAGACTTGAACTAGCTGAAATGTAGCTTAGGGGGGTTAGCAAAATTTTTACTGGAGGGGAGGGGGGTACTGAGCCTTATTATACTTAAGGCAACAGATTCCTATTTATGCCATATTTGCGAGTTTAGTTTTTTAAATCACGAAAGCAAGAATATGTCTCAAAACCGTTACATTGAAATGTTGGTAACTGTTTGTACTATTTAGCCAACATTTTTCAAAACATAACTTTATATAATTGTGGCTAACTACCGACTTAATTAAATTTTTTAAAGTCAATATTTAGCAAAAATTATAAAAACATACGTTTTGAAAAAAAAAAAAATAACAAGGCTGCGTAGTTAAAATTATTTCCAACGTTTCTATGTTACGGTTTTGTGATATCTGCTCCCTTTAAAGATTTAAAATAATATAACTTACTGAAATAGCATAAATAGGGACACGTACCCTTAAGAGGCCTCACTAGATAGGCTGTGTTTGGGTGTGAGCCAGGAGCGGCAAGGTTGCCATTGACCGGAGTATGTAACGTATTATCGCCTCTCCGTGCCAGCCACTCAGCTGGTGTGCAGCGCTTTACTATTATCCTTTTTACTATGGCACTGTAAGCGGTGACCTCATTATTTTATTTATGGCTAGCGAAGTTCAAAGTCTAACGCTTGTTTCTATAGTTCTGTTTTTCGAATCCGATTTATTATTTTTACAGATACGGCAGTATGGAAACCCCCCCCCCTTTTTTTTTTTTTTTTACCATTTTGAAGGGGCCGAAAATGATGTTTTAAATAAACGTGCTGAATTTTTGAAACTATAGTGACATAGTTTGAAGTGTGTTTTTTTTTCGTAGATATACAAATATAATTTGTGTTTAGCAGTTTCGGCAAAAAAAGAATAATCGCAACTCGTTGCAACGTATTTTAAGCCAAGGTAAGGAGGTCCCTTTTCAACTTAATGAATGTGTCATAAGGGAGCTTCTAGAAACACAAACGTGTTGCAAAAAATTATAAAACAATAGCCTTTAAAATGTATAAATGAATAAAAAAATAGATATTTAAATATTTCTAACCTAATATAATGGGATTTTACAAATTAACGTGTATACAACTTGTAGCTCCAGATAGAGTAATAATATACGTAGATGAGCCTATCTCCCTAAACGGTATGATACAACCTACTCCCCCCCTCCTCATAAATAAATGTTGTAACAAAGCTTCCGTATAGAATTATTTTGCTGACACCACGAGTTAAAATCGTAGAATCCAAGGGTCCTCCCCCGGGGAAATTTTGAATTTTAGGTGCAAAATGGTGTTATTCAATCGCTTATTGCATCTACTCGCAGCAGGCAGAAATTGTAATATTTTTAGAAATATAGCTGCGTTCGGCGAACAATTTTCTTCTTGACTTTCGTGGGTATTTTTCATAAAAGCTTTCTTAAACTTAGAAAATAATCGGTAATGATTGTGGGGCGGGGGTGGATCGATGCAACCGCTCCACAATTGCATACGCCATTGAACCATCGTATTAGTCGATTACCTTTTAAATTTGGCGGAATTTTAAAATATTTAGCGGACAAATGTTTGTTGTAAGGGTGCAGCGTTAGTGGCTCAAAATGTTTTTGAAAATTTAAATTTTTGCATTAAAAACAGGCAAAAAATCGTACAAATAAAGTATTATTATTTTTTTCCGTGGTATAATTTCTGGGATTTCTAATTTTATAATATTGGGTTGTTATTGTTGTTAGAACATTTGGCCTGGTTCATTTTATCAATATTTAACGTGAATTCGGCAGATTTTATGTAAATGTTTGGCGTATTTACGAAATGTAAATTCGCAAAATTAATTACATAACGAACAGTTAGAATGCTCTTGCCAATTTTGCTGGATGTGAAATGACAGCGGTAATCAGTGAAAAGACAGCGATAATCAGAGACCCAGAAATTCTCAGAAAGCTTGATAACAACTCGGTGCCATCCATGTGTGGCAACGTCTTTTACAAGACAGATGCTTGAAGAATTATTTATTTACATGTTGAAGTTCTCAGTAACACTTAACATTGTCCACAGAATTTTATCCCAGTTCGTTTTCGGTACATAGTTTTGTATTAAAAAATTGCTAAGCGTATAAAAAAATTCGAAATTTTCAAACATTTTTTCTAGTGAGTTTTTACATACATACGTCAAGTTGTAGCCCGTGCTGGCACTGTAAATTATTTCGTTTCATTATGCATTTGGTTTTCAGCGGGATGGATGGGCATTTGTATGAAGTAAAAACAAGGGAATTTTGACTTTGAAACGCCACGATGGTAAAACTTGTTGAGCTATATTTTTAAGGGAAAATTTGCTCCCAAGTAGCGTCTACAAAACCCACACTATTTCATTCAAATATAAAATTACGATTTCGCCCCACCAGAGCACCCTTAAGTGAAAATAGTTCACAATAAAATGCTTAAGTCATAATTCCAGCAAATGGAAACAAGCGCCAACGCCGCCATCAGAAGGTGGCGATATGAACTACGTATTTGTCGGCAAATTATTGTTTTGCCAGGTTTTTGCAAATAACCATGTTCATGGGCGAACCCAGGGCTTAGCGGGAGGGAAGTGGGCGGAGTTTGGGCCCGACCGCCCGGATTACGGCACCAAAGACATATAGCATTGCATTTTATCGGTAACTTGGTGAACTGCAGCCAAACAACAAGGCGGTCAAGTTTCCAGGCGAGTGTCCAGACCTGTTCTTCTACGGCCGTCCAAGGCTAGAAAGCCCAATGTTAAAAGTTTGTCGCAGGGAAAATTTCTTCTGCCGTTTGGGCGCTGGCATCGCTAATGGGTACAAACTGACCAATCACAGAGCTTTAATGAATTTTAAGTTACGTAAAGTTGATGATTTAAAACGCGAAATTGATTTCTTTTCACTTCGAAATTAATTTATACGACTTCTGCCATTTCCAAACATACTTAAATGTTATTTTACCACAGTTTCGTATTTTTCTGGTCCTTTTGCGACAGCAGCGAAACTAGCGGCAGAAATTTTCCCTGTGCCAAACTCTCCCATAAGAAAACACATGTTCTTTCTAACCTGGTAGAATTAACCTTAATCTTACACATGGACGGTGTTGTAGAGTGTCACAGTATTCTTTTGTAAGTGAAATCGCTTAATTGTTGCTAATGCGGTTATGTACGACAAGGACCCATACTTGAAACTCAGCTTCTGTGGTTTTGAAAATTCAGCATGTTTGTTAAAACAAGATTTTAGCGTCCCTCAAAAATTGCTAAAACGCCTTTTTTTACACTGCTGTAACTCCGAAAATGCCACCTGAATTCGTAAAGTGCATAACAAAATACTTACGTTAGTTAGCCTTAAACTTCGTACTGCCCGAAAATACGGAATCACTGCTTGAATTCCCACAAGGAAAAGACTACAAGAAAAACCTTACACGCCAGTTTGGCGCATTCAGTACAACGTTCTTTTGTATTCTTAATTTACTGTACCGATAGCGGCGTAGATAACGTTCAAAGTTCAACTGCGATTATTTTATTGTAACACAAGGTAAATAGAATTGATGTTATAATAGCAAATTCCACATTTTTCTTCTCAGAATTTCATAAGAGCCAAAAATAAAATAATTCAATATGGCGACCAATGCCGAGCCTTAAGGGTGTTCAAGTGAAAAAAAAATCATATTTTTATGTTTGTATAAAACAGTATTAGTTTTGTAAATGTTACTTGGGAGTAGACTTTCCTCTTACAAAAAAAATGTCTCAGCCAGTTTTCCCATAATGGCATTTCAAAGTAGGAATTTGCAAGTTTTTAGTTCAAACACCTTCGGAAACACAATGAAACAAAAAAAATCGCAGTAAATGTACATGAAACGAGTTAGGGCTTTACGTATATAACAATTAAATACAAAATTTTTTGTATTTAAAAAAAATTCCTAAAAGTAGCAACAATTTTCCAATTTTCTAATTTCAGAATTTTTTTAAGTACTTAAATTTTTTGTATTGGATTTTTATATACGTAAAGTCCTAGCACGTTACATGTACATTTACTGCAATTTTTTTGTTTCATTGTGTTTTCGAAGGTGTTTGAACTAACAACATGCAAATTTCTTCTTTGAAATGCCATCATGGGAAAACTGGCTGAGATAATTTTTTTATAAGAGGAAAGTCTACTCCCAAGTAGCGTTTACAAAACAAGCTCTGTTCTATGCAAATATAAAATACTAGCTGTCCCTTTGCGGCTTCGCCCGCGTGTACTATAGAAAAGAGTAACTAAATTTTAATAACGTATTAATTGATGGTGTTACTATATTCTCTGTATATCTTTATAATAACAAATACAAACAGCTTTATCCAGTCCACTACGCTGAGGGTACTTTAATTGCAGAACATCTTTGTTTTTAATTCATCTTTATTTCTCTACAAAATAGCTACCCGGCCGCGGCTTTGCCCGCGTGAAATTATGTAATACAAACAGTAACTCTGGATAAAATATGTGATGAAGGCATTTAACAGCTAGCGTACTCAATAA
>PNEQ01102648.1:0-19290 GCA_003012365.1 Medauroidea extradentata
AGCCGAAGAGCCGTAGTCAGATGAGCATAAGATCTTGTGACGTCATCACGGAGCACTTAATACGTAGGCAGGGAAACAAGGGCATGTCAGTTCATATGGGCCCACACCAAACTGGAGTCAGATAAGAATGACTCGTTAATCCAACCGTACTGCTGGTAGACATCTCAAAAGAACTAAATGGAGCCAATCCCGGCTCAAGTTATATAAAACAGTACAATGAATAAATACATCCGCTTATTTCTTCTCACTGTGGTGAATAGTTTACATGTTTATTGTGTTAGCTAGTAATGCATGCCTGGTAGATGTGCACCAGTGTGTTACAATTGGATTTGATGATAACGGGAGATTGTAGCTGCCAATTCACATACATTTGTGTTTTAAATACCTCTGTCTATCAACATAAGTTATTTTATTAATACTGCATGTTGTCTGGTTTTCTGCATAAAAAAGTTAAAAATGGACTTTGCACTTGTGAGAATGCACTCGGGAGCTCTGTTTCCTCTAGCTCGATTTTTGTGGAAAATGGGTGGTAATATCTGTCGTTCAGAAACATTATTTTAATGGGAAGATATTGATTTAAATAGATTTACGTTCCAACTCTCACTCGCCTTACTTTTTGTTAAACACTACGGAAATCTGGCTATTAACTTGAGGAAGAAACTCTGGAGCTCTGTTTTTGTTTTTTTTTATGGCAAGGGTTTGTCACATCTTCCATTTAGCAGTATGTTTTGATAGGATGTCTGGCTAATAATATCAGTTTATGTTTTTATTATTACATTTCTTAATTTCCGACATTGAGGCCAGACTACAGGCTTTTTACAGAAAAAATGCAACTTTAACATTTGGTGATGGGGTGGTGCGCCAAATACGCCACTATTGATTTTACGAAGGTAGCAGTTACTACAGTAGAACACCGAAATTTCATGGTTCCCGAAAATTGTGTTGCTAATTTTATGTTTTGTTAAAGTCGGAATTTCTTACAATTGTTGTGATATATTAGAAATGTGACATGGGCAAAAGAAAAGATGCCAAATATAGTAGGTTTTGTTAGTGCAGAAATTTTTGTCAATTTAAGGTTGCTAAACCAAAATAGTATAGCAAATGCCATTTCTAACACATCTAAGGTAAAAAAAAAACTACAGAATTTGATGAACCGGTCTAGATAATTAAAAAAATCAAATGTAGTTTCTCAGTTGCTCATGGCACAAACCATTGTTTCAACTATTCATGGTGTTGTTAAGTGTTAGAATAATTGATTAGTTTGGTACAGGGCAACACTTATTCACTGTGCATAGGTGTAATAACTGATAGTCACACCTGTTTTAGAGGTCTGACTCATCTTTACTTAAATTGATACAATGAAATTACATTCTGTCTATCACGATCACTCCAAAATACTCCGTCTGCCAATATGGCGCACCCCCTTGAACTGTCCTACACACTTTCATACTCGACTCGACCTCGCCAACCAGCGGTGCCAACCATGTACAATTGTCACCAGTCTACAATACCCTACATACACACCACCACAATACCCTACATACACAACACCCCTCCCCCTTTTACATAACAAAGTCTTTAGTCCAGTCTAGCTTTGTAGATTCTCTAGTTGGGCTGGTCCTTACTGGGGTCCTCTCTTCGCTAGTTTCCCGTTGTCCTTCAGCCACGGGTACTCTTGCGGAAAATCCTTGAAGTCTGCTTCTACTTCTGGTGATGGTGGTTATAGGTTTTGTCCTGCTCTCTCCTCAGATCCCCGTCTTTCTTCCTCCTCAGCTCCATGGCCTGTCGTACCTGTCCCTCTTCTGCCTCCACAGCCTTTGGTGATTGTACTTCACTGCCTACGGATGGGATCGTTTCTAAGGCCTCTTCCTGCGGGTGGGCATGTCTGGACCGCAACTGGTCGACGTGTCACTTCATAATCACCCCATCCTTGGTGATCAACCTGTACGATAATAGACCTGTTACTTGAATGATCCTCGCAGGCACCCATTTCAGCCCCCGGCCCATATTTCTGACGCACACCAGGTCCTGTGGCACGGACTTCCTTGGTGGAGATGTAACCATGCTGTCTTCTTGCCTCTGCTTCATGTCCTCTGCCAGATCTGGGTGCACTGTATCCAGGCATGTCCTCAGCGTACGCTCCATCAGCAGTTCCGCTGGGCTTGTCCCTGTTGCTGCTGCAGGCGTTACATGTTGTGTAATTAGCATCCTAGCTAAACACTGTGAAAGGTCACTGCTGCTCATTCTCTTCAACATCTTTTTTGCAGACTAGACCATCCTATCAGTTTGCCCGTTGGATGCCGGGTGGTATGAGACTATCTTAATAAGCCTTATTCCGTTGTTATCTGCAAACGTTGTGAAAGCAACCGAACTGAATGCTGTTCCGTTATCACTCACAGTGACGTCCTGAATCCGATGGGTAGCCATCAAGGATCTCATTGCTGTAATAATGCTTCTAGCGTCGGTAGATGAGCCAGGCAACACCTCTAGCCATTTAGAATATGAGTCAACGACAACCAGAAATTTTTGTCCCTGTACAAGGCCAGCAAAGTCTACATGTAGGCATGACCACGGTTGCCTGGTTCATTCCCAAGGGTGGTTTGGGGCCTTTGGGGGTGCATGACGAGTGGACTGACAAACCTCACATTGCTGAACCATTTCTTCCACTTCCTTGTCGAGGCGTGGCCACCACACACAACTGCGAACCAACACCTTTGTTCTGACTATTCCCTGATGACCAGCATGTAAGGTTCGCAGAAGGTGGTCTCGGCCCTCCCTTGGAATGACTACCCTCAATCCCCACAGCAAACACCCTCGGTGCAGTGATAGCTCATGCTGCCGCCTCACGTATGGCTGGAATTCTGCCCTTAACTTATCACTTGGCCATTTGGTTCCAACCCATGAAAAACTCTACACATAATGGGCTCTTTTCTGGTCATGTCTGCAATGTGGTGTGCTCTGAGGGGTGGAGTGTCTAAGGCTTCTAGAAGTAGTACTTCCTTTGGTGCGGGTACCTCAGCCTCATGGGTTGTTCTTGATAATCGACTGAGGCCATCTGCATTTGCAATACGGGATCCTGGCTTGTACACCAACACGAAATCGTAACCACTTAGCACAACACTTCAGCGAAGCATTCGAGGCGAGATGATGTTCGTTGTGACTTTATTGGTATTAAACAGTACCAATAACGGTTTGTGATCAGTACGTATTTCAAACGGCCGACCATATACATAATTGTGGAACCTCTTAACTCTCGCTAATATACTTAATGCCTCTTTGTCAATTTGGGTGTACTTCCACTCCGTCGCTGTCATGGTTTGTGAGTAAAAACAAACTGGCACTTCTTCCCCCTGACTATTCGGTTGGCTGAGGACAGCTCCAATTCCATACTGAAACATGTCACAAATTAATGTCAGTGGCTTCTGTGGGTCATAGTGTGCTAGTAAGGAATTTGAAGTTAACAGAGTCTTCGTAGCCTCAAAAGCTGCCTCATGCACTGTTGTCCATTCCCAGCGAGCCTCTTTCTTCAATAACTGATGTAAAGGCTCTGCCACACTAGCCTTGTCCATCAGAAACGCATGGTAAAAATTAAGGATCCCTAAATATGCCTGTAATTCGTCGCGGTTTGTTGGTGTTGTTGCATTGTGGATGGATTGCACCTTGTCTGGGGTGGGCCGTAACTCATGTTGAGCCGCTACATAGCCCAGAAATGTAACTTCTGAAGCCCCCAGAACACGTTTTTCTGCCTTGATATGTATACCAGCATCATTGAACCGCTGGAGTACCTGCCGTACATTGCTGAGTAGTTCTTCCATGGATGTGCCCTTCACTAGCACATCATCAAAATAGGGCACAACGTTCTCTATGCCTGCCAGTAGGTCTTCCATGAATCGTTGAAACTTCCCTGGTGCTACTCGCACCCCAAATTGCAGACGATTCAATTTGAATTACCCCTTGTGCGTAGTTATTGTTTGTGCTGTTGCTGCTCCCTCATCCACTCATAGCTGTTGGAATGCCTGTGCTAAATTGATTTTCGCAAATACTTTGTCTCCCCATAGCTTTGCAAGCAGTTGACTGATTGGTGGAACAGGATATAGATCCGCCTTCATCGCCTTGTTTAATGTGCTTTTGTAATCAGCACATATTCGCACCTCCCCATTTGGCTTTAGTACTGTGACAATTGGTGTGGCCCAAACCAAGTACGTATGTGACTGGTGTGTATATTCCTTGCTGTACCATTCTTTCCAATTCCTTTTCAATTTTCGGTAGCAGGGCGTATGGTACTGCACGAGGCTTTAACCTCACCGGTGCCACACTAGGGTCTAGCTGGAATCTTATAGGTTGTCCCTTGAATTCGCCCAATTCTTCACTAAATACCTCTGGAAATTTGAAGACTAACTGAGATAGTACCCCCGTCACTTGTAGCACGCCTTTCACTTCAATCCTTAATGGCCTCATCCAGTTTTGGCCCAACAGAGAGCGATGGCTACCCTTGGAATATATCAATGCCAGCATGCATCTCCGCCCCCTCATATGTCACCTGAACCCTACATGTGCCTAGAGTCTCAATTTTATTTTTACTATAGCCTTGCAAATGTTATGTGGTTCTAGACAGTGTAGGTTTTTTATTTGCATAAATTGCCTGGAAGGTCAGTTCATCTATAATTGACACCCTGGCCCCAGTGTCTAACTCCATCTCCACAGCCTAATCTTCTATTAATTCAGTTGTGCCCAATTCCTCACATCCCGTTGCTGTTACTGTCCATAGATGGTAAACATCTGGTTCACTACTATCTGTCACTGTGCCCACCTGCACCTCTGGTACTTCCTCCACCGTGTGAACAAAATTCTTAGAGTTCAACTCACGCACTTTCTTACATACGTACCTTTTCCAGGTGGCCATGCCGCTTGCAGAAATAGCATTCCACATTCCTGTACCAACAAACAGCTCGTAGATATTGTCCACCACATTCCAGTTCATCTACTCCCTTGGTTGTATTTGGAAAGTTGTTGAACCTTGCTTACCATGTCAACCCCGCTGCTTGTTGTACCCAATTCCTTGTGATGCTTCTTGCCCCACGAAGTCTGTGTATACCGGCTTGGACACAGCTCCCCGAATATCTCTTGTATTTTGGTTTGCCACCTCCGCAACCAGGGCTTTCTCCTGCGCCTGTGTGAATGTTAAGGCCATTTTGGCTAATAGCCTGTGTTGCACTGTCTCGTCCTTCATCCCGCACACAAACCGATCTCGGAGTTTTAGGTCCAAATTATTACCAAAGTTGCAGTGTTCTGCTAGCCTACGCAATTCTGCAATGTACTCAGCTACACTTTCGTCATCTTTTTGATCGTGTCTATGAAATTTGAAACATTGGTAGATCTCCGATGGGCTGGGAGAGAAATGATTTTTCAATATTTTCATATCTCCACACGATTTTGACGCAGACGCTGGTGAATTGGTGAAATAAGCAATCTTACTACCGCATACGTTTTCGCCCCGCACACACTTAAAAGCACGGCTCGCTTCTTCTCGTCGTCTGTAACTTCATTAGCTTGCATGTAGATTTGCAGACTCTCCAAATATGCGTCCCAACTTTGTGAATTTGCCACATCAAATTCTTCAACGTTACCTAACAACGAAGCCATTGCGCAGATGCCTATGTACGGCTCGTAACAAATAGTGTAAAATAGGGTAAAGTGTAGCGTTTTGGTTACGGTACTTGACTGCTATTTTTAAAGCTCCGGGTTCAAACCCCACGTATTTAATGTATTTTTTTATATAATACTATTGGATAGTTTTACAAGTGTCTGGTAGAAAAAGTAATTTTTTTTAAACCTTCTATTTTCGATTTTCCTAACCATATTAATACAATGTCTGAAATTGCGTATTTGCACGGAAGACATAGTGATTTAAATTGAATGCGAATGTCTTGAATTTTTTTATGTGATCTAGTAGGATAGTGTACCTACATTAAAATAATAGGTCATACATGGTTAAATTTGCATTTAGGCAAAATGTGTTCATTTTGTGCATGTTCAATCACTCGTTACTTCACATACAGTAGAAGCTCGGGTTACTGCGCTTCGATAAACCGCGCATTCGGCTATATCGCGGGGTAATTCATGTCCCCCAAGCTAATGTACCAGAAACTTCACAATCCTGCTATTTACTTCAAAGGGACGTTTGTTTTACCGGTCAAACGATCAAACGAGAGGGGCGGAGAAGGACAAAAGGCAGTGGACACGAAGCAGTAATGCACATGTTCAAAGTTTGACAGGCCGGATGTGTTTATTAGTCGCCAGGAGTCTTGACGTTTCACTGTGTGGCGGTGCAGAAGACCTCTTGTTAAGGGCTTGTTCCCGAGTTTTTTTCAGACTGGTGCCAATAACTCAAGTATTTTTTAACCAAAAGTTTTGAAAAAAAAATTGAGTCAATGTGCAATCACACGATTCACAATACTGTGGACGCATTTTTTAAAATAATGTACCATTTGCCAGCAAAAAAATAATTTCCTTCATTTTTGCTTATTTTCACGACGAAAAACGTACTTTGGGTAATGAAATCTAAAAAACCGTTCAGTAAAACTCTACAAAAATATTCAGCTACAAATTATAATATATAAGTGTCAAAACTGCGTGGCGAAATTTTCATATGAGTATTAGGTAGCAATAAAAAAAATATTTTTGAAATCACTGCAAAATTCTGTAACAAGGGTGGTAGGAGTGCAGAGGAAGTATTGCTTGGAAGGGGGAAGGGGCAGAAACTGGCATTGGGGAAACTTCAGCCGCTATGTGGGTGGGAAGTGATAGTCACAGCTGACGACACACTAGCAGCTGCCAACAAGAATTTATTGCGATCAGTTCAGTTTTTTATGTGGTGCGATGTCACAAAAAAGAAAGACAAGTTAAACATTATCAACATAACATAAACAACAGTAGTTTAACAGTTAAACTGGAGTACTGTATTACAGTCAGCCCGCCTTATTCGCGGACTTCGTGTCCGCGGTTTTCACCAACCGCGGTTGGAAAACGAGGGGAAAAAAATGAAATATAAACATGAAATTCTTAAGAATTTGTATTTTCGGGCGCGTGAGCATGGTTTGCTGTACGAACTACTAGCGCGCCACTCGTGCACGAGAGAGCAGCTAGTTTCATGTTGTCAGCCACTGTTATCTACTCCGTTACGCAATGTGCTTGGTGCGTGCGGTATGTTTGTTTACCAGCGGTCACCGGATGGTGCGGCAATGGGCAAGGAAGTGATGCAGTGTTGAATGTGCGGGTGGCGGTACTTCACTTGCATTGATTATATCGCTTGCAGCAGGCTTCCAAAACTAAATGATTTGATATCGCCCGCAGGCTGCGTCACCTGTCGCCTGCCGGCAAACTGCTTCCACGCAGAACACACGCGTGTATTTAATTACATTGTCTTGTTTGCCTGCTTGCCGCCCGTCCGCACGTAGTACACAGTCCTGAAGCGCCTCTACTGTGTGCAATTATACACAATTCTGTGGCCTGCAGCGTAATGTTTCCTAAAACGAGAGACTGTAGTGATCCTTCAAAACCGAAGAGAATATCGCAAAATTCTTACTTTGACTGACAAAATGAAAAAGCTACATTTAATCAAAGACATATCTGTTGCAAATTGGCCACAGGTACGGGGGGAAAAATGAGTGTGCCATTCGTACGTCTCAAAATAAAGCACAACAAATAGGATCAAGTGTTAGTACTGCACTGTAAAAGTAAAAAAATATTGAGCTAAGTTAATTTAATTGCAATCAGTGGTGCTGCATTAAAAGGAAACCGCTAAAACTTTGCCTTATCCATGTTTACCAGTGGAGTTAAATTTTTCAGTGACACACGTGAAAAAAAATGTGCTAAGTCTATTTTAGTATAATCAGTGATGCCATATTAAAAACGAAACTGCTAACATTGTTAATTATGGTCAAAATATTTTATGGTTATGATCAGATTCTTTTCTATAATTGATATGCTCGTCATACAAGCAAGAAATATTTAGGGACAAATGCAAAATATTCACGCCCATGTAGTCGTAATTGTGCTTGTTCCACTGTTGTTGTATGTAGTTGACAAAGATAAAGTACGCATTACACGCGAGAAATAGTGTTATCAGATGCCATTCTATCAACGCTTGTGGAGACGCACTTTGTCTGCCCAGCGCACGTCCTTGGCAGTATAGGGTGGGTGGAGAGATAGCGCGGCAGATCAGGCCCGTGCTGTGTTGTAACGTCAGCAGTAGCCGACCACCTGGCTCGCGCGCGCTGTTGCCAATGCACACGCTACGTTTAAGTTTTGCAATATTTATATGTTGTGGGACACTTTTCGAACTTATTAAATATCTGTACCGCGCACAAATAATAGTAGCATTTGAAATTAGGTGTTAACATTTTTTTATTAATTATTGTATGTAGTGGTTTATGTAGGTTATTACGGTATCTTGAATATACGCAGTTTTCGTTATCTGATGATTTCCTGGAGCGAAATACCGCGGATAAGACGCACCGACTTATAAAGGATGAATGTTTAACGTGATACGGTAGCAAATAAGAACATTGCGGCGCTAAATAACATTTTATTGAAAAATTTTTTTTGTTCTTTCTGGTCTATCTCGGTACAGCGTGCATAGGCTATAGCACGGATTAGATTTAAGTCTCCCGACATGAGCGCTTTATCGAGCCTCTACTGTATTACGTAATGAACACGTCTTTAGTGGTAAATAGTACTGCAGTAGGCTTATGTTATACTGATATACAATATAAATTAACATTTTATTTGCGGTACGCTGAACCATAACCACACAATAGGCCAGAAGTATTCTTTGCTGTATAAATTTATATATTTATTGCATATGAACCTAACATCCGTAATGAAATACAAAATACTATTGATTATACAAGATATTAAATTTGGATAAAGAATCGACGGTTCCATGCAAAATCTGAGAAATAATATTATACAAACCCGAATTATTATTGAACTCACTTAAGTTTTTCAATATCAGCCCAGAGAGTAACATATTACAGAGCCAAGATATTGCTCTGATACTGTGCGATATAACAATGTGCATAACACTAAACTTTTATAATACCTCACACTCAAATACATTTGAAATATAACATTTGTTTCATTTTATGATTAACTACATACGTGTAACCAAACGAACCACCGTGACAGACTTAAAAATAGTTTTTTATTGACCAAGCGTAGTCTGGCATTCCGCCGGAGTGCGACAGCAGTCGGCTAGCTTGCCAAGGCTCCGTGTGTGCTATGGCTTGTGATGTCACTGCACGTTTTCGCAGGTATTTTAAAAGCGCGAACTTTAAGTAGCTGTAGTTACCTCAAATCGACTTCAAATTTAAAAATTTCAACACACATTGATTTCTTTTTATATGCACGTGATGTGAATATTCTTATTGAAATTCACTTGAGGGGTCCATTGTCACCAGTCTACAATACCCTACATACAAAACACCACAATACACTACATACACAACACCATAATACACTACATACACAATACCACAATACCCTACATACACAACACTGCAATACCCTACGTACACAACAATAAGAAAATCCTTAGCTGCAAGTATCAACTACTGATAAAAAAAGAATGTACTACCTAACAGCTAGCATATTTAATAAACATTATTCTATGTCAGTACAGTGAAACCTCGTTAATACAAACCCTGTCAATACAAAGTTCTCATTACTACAAAGTTGTTTTCATTCCCCTTGGAATAAGATGAGAAATTAAATATTAATTTTAATTTTCAATAAAAACTTCCCTTATACATAAAACAGTGTGAGAACTAGTTCATTGGTTAAAGGAAGTCATGATGGTGGTTTGAAAGTTTTTATTTTGGGACTAAACATCCTGAAAATATATAGGCATAATTTTTTTAGTTTTTGCAAACATCTCTTATTACAAATCGCATAAATTTAGGTCCTTTCAGGTTAGTATTAATGAGGTTCCACTGTATATGTAGATTAAAACTATAGGCAACATTTTGAGAGTTCTTTGCATTGTGAAGGAAGACATTAAACATTCTCAAAAGTTCTTCAATACTGTGCCCACACGTAGAATGATTCACTTAAACTGGATGCTGTTAGTACAATCAGTTAACATTTTTGATTTATATACGATCCAGAGTGAAGATATAGCACTGTAATTTAATTTCAGTATAGATTCCATTATGAGAACAATACATAACAAGAGGGTACTTTCCCCTTTAGTTCAGAATTCTTTAGAATTTTCTGCTCTCTTTGTTCAAGCATGGAAACATTGCTCTAGTGTTTTTTCCTTTACTTCTGACAGACTGACAGGTGTTTCTTTAAATGTAACATTTAGGTCTTGAAATAGTTGTATGGATTTACCTCGCTTCAGAACATTTACAGTCTTACAAGAAATTAATTAAGTTAAAATATTCTTGACAGTTGCAATGCAAAATTACGGTAACTTTCAGCAGTATTGTTGAGCTGCATTCACTTGTCTGGAGATTCTTTGTGTTAAACAGTTGTTCTCCAGCGTTTTTCAGGCAAAGAACCTTTCTCTCACAAATTCAGAGATGGAAACTTCTGACTTGCACTTGGTATAATTTCTATTGCATCGTGTTGAGTAAGAGGTTAAGATTTTCTCTCATTTCTTTCTACGGAATCAAAGTCCCTGTGGCATGATACGATGCTATCTCTCGTGAGCCACTCTTTTATTTTGTTTCACCCGACACTTCATTACTCTTTGATTCAAATTTTTCAGTGTGTTGTGCCAGATTTTTACAAGCCGGCAAGTCTGTAGTAGTAGATAATTTTTTTTGGTTGAATTGTTTATCTTTACCACTGTTGTGTATTTATTTCACTTTTTATAAAATATTTCGGCTCATGTGTGAGATGGCCTCGGGATGGCAAACTCATGGATACTGCCTGCATTTTTCGCTGGCATATCATCAGCCAGCCACAGTTTGGCTTTGTCAGTATGCTGTGTGGTATGTTCCTATATTGTGATATGTAGGCAACATTTTTTACATTAATGCGAGGCCATTTGAAACGTTAATGCAGTTGCTAAGTACACTATTGGTTCAGTTTGATACTTCAGTATAGGTGGGTTACAATAAAGTGACCACTTTTGAAACTATCCTGTATAAATGTTGTAATAACTATGTTTTACTACATGTAATTCAACATTAACCATATTTCCTTTGCTCCTTCGATGGTGGCAGCTAATGAATGAATTTTGTACCACTCATATATTTATTTAAACTGTGCAGTCCTGAATCAAAATCAAATCAAATGAACATGAAAATTGAAACCCTGATACTTAAGTCATGTTACTAAAGCAATGTTACAGCAGCATCCTGTGGAATCATGAAAATATTCAAAATACATTAAGACCACCAATTCAAGGCCACAGATACAATGACCACAGGAAAGGAAAAAAGTGAAAAGTTGCAATTAAATGAAATTTAAAAATATGTTTGTCACCACAGATCAAAACAGTATTAGGAATTATGCTGCTACCATCAATTGGTAAGCCATAGCTGTAAAAAAAATGCAGAATACCTTAAGACACAAACTGAAACATGCCTAAAGTGTGCACATGCGGGGTAATGTTTCACACCTGGTGAGTTAGGCAGCCCATCTGACCATGACAGCCAGTGTGTGACAGAGGCATGTCACCTTGTCTGGTGTGCTGACCCAGCAACATGCCACACAAACCCCTAGCTCTACCACCTCACACAGCCTGAAGCATACTGGAGGGTGGAGGAGGGGGGCAAGGTGACACCTCGTGTTGGCTGGCAGGGGACAAATGTGGCCGAGACTGGTGGAGAAAGTCAGTCTTAGAGAAGAATACAATACATGCTTGTGCTGAGCTGATATGGACTCCTTTATGCACAGTGTTATTTATTTATTTACAACTTTATTTACAGTTTTAGTTTTTGCCTTTGTTTCCAATTTGTTGATGGCCCATATTTGTTATGTTTTGTGTATTTAAAAAAATTACAGGATTAAAATGATGCACATTTTTTTTTTTTTTTTTTTTTTTCAATTGAGTGCAGTATAGTGTATGATCAACTAAATTTTTTTGTAAAAATGCATTCAGGTTGACTTTTGTGTGGAATGGCTGAGTACTTTTTTTTATGTTAGTTAGACACTCCCTGTGTTATCTGTTACAAAAAAATTAAGAGGGTGATTAAAAGCCTCTATGACTTACTTTTTGAGGATGTTAATGAAAAAGTGACTGTAAGATAGTTTTTTTTTTTTTTGCTTACCGAAACCTGCATAACATAATAATAACTGCATAACATTATAATATGATATATTTTTGAAACTGTAGGTTGTTGTGTTAGTTAGAGTTCACAAGGCAAACTACGGCTTCTGTACCTGGGTTAGAACAATATGTGTTGAGATCAGAGTCAAATATATGCTTGGAGTGCTCTATATATGCTCTTAATAAAGAAGTACAGTAATTGTTTTTGTTTAGAATGAGCATCTATAATTTCTCTTAAGATTTTGCTTAAGGAAAAAACATGAAGGTTACACAAATATCATAACTGTAAATTGTTATTGGTATTGAGTATAAAGCACATGTTGGTAGACTTTTCATGTGCTGAAGTGACAGTATAGTGCTGATTGCAATCATTTAAGCTAATATTGTAACTTACATGTACTTCCAGGGTTTATACTGTGCATACAAACCCCAATGTACAGTATTTCCAAACTTACTTTTATTAACGTAGAATTTTGCTACTACACAACATACAAGAAGCATGGGTGCAATCAATTCTCTGAGTCGCAGCTCATTCTTGTACAAATGTATTGCTGTGTTTAATTTTGTAATTTTCCAGACTAGTGTTCCTTTGTCTTCAAATTTTAATAGCTGTACATGTCCTGGTTTTAACATAAAACAGTGGTGGAATTGTCTTCATAATCAAAATGTTTGCTGTAGTCCTGGAAATAAAAAAGAGAGAGATTTTAGATGTTACTTACTCTGTTTTAAATTGTAAGTTGTTGAAGATTGTTTTGGAATAAAATTTTAGGTACAGTATAGAAATAAAGTTGGCAGAGATGTTATGTATTTTGTGTGTGTTAGTTTGTATATATTTTTTAAATTTGCTGTTTTTGGTGTGTTGTATCTACAAGTAGGTACTATGCATGCAACCAAGTTGCATGAACAAATATTTGTGGCGTTAAGCATAATAAGAGCAGAACTGTACATAGTCATTAAACCATGTACTGCTCCACATTAGAGTCCAATTGCCAGTGTTTGGCGTAGTACATATAGGTACAGTGTACTGATGCGAAGTTTCAGTATGTAGCTGTTGTAATACGCATACGTCGCTGTTGTGCTATGGAATGTACATTTTCTGTGACGTTAGTGCTGAGCTTATACCGATACCATTCTAGCCTGTAAATGACGCCAATATTTTCAAACTTCTATTTTATCTTTGCACTCATGAAGGACTGAAACATATTGTGAAATCTTGTAACTCAGTTCCAGTTATTTATGTTTTCCTGCAAATGGCACCAGTTTGTTCAGTTTCTGTTCATATTCCTTTTAAAGTAAACCAATAGTATTCTACAAATTATGATCGAGAAGTTGTCTTTCTGATAATGTCGTGTGTTACAGCACATAGTAAAAGTGCTATCATATTTGCTGTTGTAGATAACACTTAACGTGTGTGTGAAACTTCAGGTAATGAAACTGTTTCAAAACACTGCTATACAGAAATGAATAACCACAAACAACAAGATGGGGGCATGAGTAAAAGCAGAATGATCATGTTGGTGAAGCAATATGCAGTAAGTTGAGTGTTACTACCACCAAAATGTGCTACCAATATAGAGAAGGATGAACTATACAACCCTTTTGCAAATTCTATTTCGCAGGATATAATCTACAACTGTCTTTAAGAAGTAAACAAAACATTAGTGTTGTGATAGGTGGTTAGCAAATCCATTATTACGGTTTGAAAGTACAGTATTTCTTAATGTTAGCAGTTATAATGTTTTTCCTGTAATGGATAAAAACAAATAACAGATTATTTAAATAGAATTAAAGTTACTCATGTTATTAAAATGTTGGTAGAAAAACTATTATTGAATATTATAATACTTTTTACTTGAATAGTACAATATCTCTGTCTCTTTACTTCCTAATTCTATCACATTTGTAAATTCAGAATTTGTAGTAGATATTTATTTGATGTGATTATAAACACTATAATCTTAAATTGAGACATTACTGAGAAATTTGTTAAATATATATATATATATATATATATATATATATACACGGTCAACTCTTGATTATCCGCACTAATGGAGGGGGCAGATGTCTCTGATAATCCAAAATCTCGGATAATCCACTTTTACCCTTTCGTAGCTCTCAGTCGAAAGAATGTTGCCAAATTCATTCCTGTAATAAAAGGCAGCAATTTAGTTCAGTAGACTCTTGATTATTCACATTAATGATCAGGGGGTATGTGCTAATAATCTAAAAGGAAATATAATAAAAAATCACTGATATCTTATTTATCCAAAAGAAAAATATCGTTAACCCATTCATGCGTGACGTACGAGATAATCTTGTTAATCCATGTATGTGCAGAATAATTGTTTCGTCTGCTGGAAAAGACTTAAATCTTCTTTGAGTCTTTCAAAATACAGCTACGGGAATAACACGTTGGTGAACATTATGCGAGTAAAAACAGCATGTATTCATAAATAACCTAAACATTTTTTTCAAAAACATTCTTTTTTTTTTTTTTTCCTATTATTTAAAGTGAAATATTTTACACGGATATTCCGCAAATGGGATAGTCCACACACTGATAATCAGGAGTCTACTGTATATAACTAGCAGTGCGCCCGCAGCTTTGCTCACATGTATTACTCAGAGCAGATAATATTTACTTTAATTGGAAAAACCTGTTTGTACACCAGATAAGTAGTTCAGTCATCAAGCTTTAGAATGACAAATATGCTAGTTGAGTTAACTCTATAGCAGGATAAGTAGCTATAGCTGTCCACGCAAAAAGCAGTCTAAGTTTGTCCCTGCCTCTAACAGGGACTTCAACTGGGCGTTATTTATAGTCACAGCAAAGTTGATGTAGTGGGATAGTTACAGACTGTTAAATATATGTACTAGGGTAATAATGAAATATGTAGTTTACGTTGTATTAAGACTGATTTCCCTCGAGCACATCCATTGCTGATGCTGCTTTTAATTTCAGATTTGTTTTTCAAAACCTTCTCTTGAAGTTAAGTGGCGTAGGGGAGTTTTGGTGGGATAATGTTTCGCTGAAATATGAACGTATTTGGTGCCCCAACCTTGAGGTTAGTGAGATGGTATACAGGATGGCCATGAATAAGTGTTACAAATTGATAGGGATTGTTGATGAGATGTGCATGTTTGAAACGTATTTGATAAAGGAACGCATGTCCGGAAACACCTCCTTATAACAGAAAATGACGCTACAAATGAACAGGGGTAGTAGGCAACCTGACGATAAGAAGCCAGTAAATACATCACGTTGTCATCATGTTGTGTATCTTGCATACTACCGGCTTTATGACGGTCAGTGACTGCACGAGGCATCTTGCATGTGTTACGCTCGCTATCGTCGCAGTAGCAGAGGCGCCATGGAAGGCTACACATTTGTAGAGCTAGCCGATAAGCATTTAGTGTATGGTGCAGCTGGCGGCAGTGGAAGAGAGGCGGAGAGATAGTATTGTCGGAGATTCCCTAACCGACGGCACCCTGCACACACAATGTTTGTAGGCGTTGACCGCCGTTTGCGGGAAGTGGGTTTGCTCTGTGTCAAGAAGACAGCAAGCTTCGAGGAGGACAAGACAGTCTATATATTCTCGCATCATTGTGGTTCCAGTGTGATGGAGCTCCAGCTCACTATGCCGTCTGTGTTCGTGACCACCTGAACAGTGCATTTGGGCAACGTTGGATATATCACTGCGCTGCACTGCATGTATCGGGGGTGGCGGAGGAAATTTTGAGCAGCACATGTAAATAGTACACATTACTGAATAAACCTGTGTGGTAATACACACATACACACGTATTGTTATTGACATCCGACTACACCGTCCCCACCAGGTTGCCTACCTACCCCTGTTCATTTGTTGCGCCATTTTCAGGTATAAGGATGTATTTCCGGACATAGATTCCTTTATAAAATATTTTCCGAACATGCACATCTACCATCTACATCAATTTGTAACACTTATTCGTAGCCACCCTGTATATAGGCTGATGCTGTCAAGGAACTTTAGTAGATAGTAGACTACATAATCCATTTTCACCACTTTTGAACTTCATCCACAAGACACTAATTTCATCTTCCTTGCAGTTTTTGTGTGTCAGATTTGCACATTTGCACAGTCTTTAAAGGAATTTGAGCCCAGAACCTCTTGTACAATAGGTCGTAGCTACCAACAACTGTGCCACATAATGTCGAAATTATTAATGAAAACATATTTAAAAAATAAAATATCAATTTCATGGGCTCATAGAGGTTGTAATGTAAACATGACGTCTCGATAGAACTGGAGAAAGAAACTCTTGTATAATTTATTTCTCGCTGGTTTTACATGCTTTTCGGATTGTTTGCCTTGAAAGTTCATAAACTAAGTTTTCTTCTTAAGTTATCTTATAAAATATAACACTTGCATTACTTTTTTAGATACTAATGTGAGCATCATTCTGATGTGAACACCACCTCAATGTCTCTACTAGTTAGATTAATATCATTGGCTGATAGAAAACAAATTTTATTGTTTTTCACCCCTTTAGGTGTCGAATTTCGAAAAATTATAATTTCAATCCTTTAATATTTGTTCAGTTATTCAACTGAAGTGAAATTCATAATGATAATGCATTCAGTCATAGCAAACTCAATCATTTATTAAAAATCACATATCACCCCTGTACAGTACTGAGCAGTACTGAGAGTTCGAATTTTGAAAAATCTTAAAACCTCTTTGCAGCCATTTACTTGATCATCATCCTGAAGCAAAAATAAACTGAATATATCAATGGGTTCAATATATGTATATCGAAGATTTATCTCAAAACACATTCCAGATCTTTTCACCTCCTAAGAGACTAGAATGCAAAAAATAACCTTGAATCTGATTTTAGACTATTTACTGGTGTCTCTTGAACGTGAAAAATACTACAGTAGCCCGCTGGGTTCACGATATATAGACGATTAATTGAAAACACATTTAATCACTTTTCACCCCTTCTTTGGTGGGAATTTTGGAAATTCTTGAAATTACTTCGAGGAAGCATCAAACTTAAACAAAAATCACAGTGCTACATAAAAGATCACTTTGGGCAATATACAGGATGAGTCGGGAGGAAAGGTACATGCTTTGAGGGGTGATAGTACTGGTGATTCTGAATCATTTCTTAACAGTTTCAGAGAAACCAAATGAAAACAACAAGGAACAGGACATGTGCAGGTGACTGTAAATCACGATACTGTTATCGTATGTTTTGTTTAATTGTGTACATTTCCTCACAAAACATGTTCAAACACCCCACCACCAAATTCAATGCATTTTGCTGCTGTGATAGAAAGCTGCTGTGTTGCTGATCACGTGTAGACTTCGCTTTTAAGCCAACCCCACACACAGTACTTCATATTATCTAAAACTACTGGACAGATGAGTTGGTCGTCAATAATACCGCACCACACGTTAACTGAGAAACGTCATTGAAAATTCCTTTCTACAGTAGGATGTAGATTTTTGTCCGGCCATACGTGAGAGTTGCTTGTGTTATTGATTCCGTTGCGGGTAAATGTTGATTCATCAGTGAACAGAATACGTGGAATTAATCAATCATTGGCAATTATCCAGTGTCAGAATTCCTGCCGGTGGACATCATCTCCTTCATGCAGATGTTGTACACTCTGCTGATGATGTGGATACAGACCCTGCTCGTGTACTGTGTGTATTACTCTTGTTTGTGGAATATGGAGTTGAGCAGCAATTCGTCTCGAACTAGTTGTTGGGCTGTGTTCTAGTACCTGAAGAATGTTCTCAACTTCAATAAGAGCTTGTTGAATGGAACGTTCCTATACATCATTTACACTGGGAAGCGTACTACGGTCATGCAATCCTGCAAACACCCTGCTGTCTGGAACTCTGCGATTAGGAAATCATTGTTCGTACTCACGAACAGTGGCTTTGGAATTCCCATAGGAGAAACCATAGACAAACATCATGTCAGCATACTCTGCATGTGTGAAGACCTGTGGCATTTTTGACTACACTGAACTGTATTCACTGTACACGTAACAACATTGTAGTTCCCAATACTAGGGAAAGCACTGTAGGGCTGAGACTGAGACAACTGCACCATGCTTAGAGCACCACCGTGTAGAAATGTACAAAATTACACACAACATAAGATAATAGTAGCATGATTTACAGTCACCTGCACATTTCCCGTTCCTTGTTTTCATTAGGTTTCTCTGAAACGATTAAGAAAAGGGCATATGTTTATTAGAAACATTTTGTTCAGAATCACGAGTACTATCACCCCTCAAAGCATGTCCCTTTTCTCCCAACTTATCCTGTATATCAACTGTGAATCGAATACATATTTTACCCTCTTTTACCTTTTTGGGGCCGAATTCAGAAAATATATTAAAATGTTATTTTGAATAATTACATAAGCATAAATCTAAAGCAAAGAGCACTTCAATATCTCAATTACTTTGATATAGAGGAATAATCGAAAACACATTTTATGAATTTTCACACCCGTAATTATCAAATTTCAAAATTACTGGAGTCCTGTCTCAGTAATTTGTATATGTAACCAATTGAAGTAAAAATCGCTAAGATAGCCAATTGTGTTCCAGTGATACAGACAATTCATACAAAAACATATTATTCCCCTTTTTATTGCTTGGGGGTTGAATTTTAAAAAATCATAAAATAGCATTTTGCGCATTTACGTAAGCAACATTTTGAAGTGAAAACAGACTCTATCCCAAAGGATTATATAGATGTCAATAATTAATGGGAAACACATTTAAGGTCAGCTCACCCCCTTAACCCTTTATAGGACAGTGGCATCTATATATGCCACCTACAAATTACTCTGAATGGACAAATTATTATTTTATTGGCGTTTTCATTACATCATGCTAAATAGTTTTTAATCGTTATACTATACATGATAAAATTATAATTTTACCTTTTCTTATAAAGAAGTTCCTGTTCCATGGTGGCTAATATTCTAGCCAC
>PNEQ01102649.1:0-19298 GCA_003012365.1 Medauroidea extradentata
TGTATCAGCATTGTTGTGTCAGTGTTGTAAATATTTTATATTTGTTTAGTGATGATGTAATAATGTATCAGCATTGTTGTGTCAGTGTTGTAAATATTTTATGTTTGTTTAGTGATGATGTAGTAATGTATCCGCATTGTTGTGTCAGTGTTGTAAATATTTTATATGTGTTTAGTGATGATGTAATAATGTATCAGCATTGTTGTGTCAGTGTTGTAAATATTTTATGTTTGTTTAGTGATGATGTAATAATGTATCCGCATTGTTGTGTCAGTGTTGTAAATATTTTATATGTGTTTAGTGATGATGTAATAATGTATCAGCATTGTTGTGTCAGTGTTGTAAATATTTTATATGTGTTTAGTGATGATGTAATAATGTATCAGCATTGTTGTGTCAGTGTTGTAAATATTTTATATGTGTTTAGTGATGATGTAATAATGTATCAGCATTGTTGTGTCAGTGTTGTAAATATTATTCAGTAGAAACTTCACTTGCTGTAAAAAAAACATTGTAAAATTAATGTAACATTTCTTTCCAAAAAAAAACTTAACAATTTTTTTTACAAATTTTACATGATTTTAGGACAACTAAAATAATATATAAGTATTGATGTTAGTGTTGTAACAAAATTCAGTAAAAAATTTTACATGCTGTAAAATTGTGTAATGCTATTTGTAAAAAAATGTATTACAAAACATAGTATTTTCCAAATAAAAGTAATTATTTTACTGAAAAAAGAAAAAGATTATTTTATATTTACATGTTTGCATCAATAAAACCAACAATGGGCTAAAAAAAAGTCAGCAAAATTAAAATCTGAAAACATAATTTAGTGAGGTTCCACGAGAGACCACAGCGGTCGTTCCAAGTAGTTGTATCCAGGCTTGTAGCGGACGTGTGGACTTGTGTGTCGCTGAAAACGCGAGCAGTGTGCAGCGGGCTTATACGACCGATCTGGCCTTCAAGGTTCAAGATTGAACATTCAAACCCGAACATGAATACTTGATTACTCATGCTATAAAAGTGTTAAAAACTTTAAAGTTATTTTCACCTTTATTCACTAAAATAAACTTGGAAATAAAAAAAACTGTCGTACAATTGACGTAAAAGTGTTAAGAGCATTTTACAACATTCCAAAGATGTTCATACTTTGAGTGTGGGAAAAAACATCAATCTGCAAACAGCTGGGTCAAAATCACTGAATATTGTTCTGTTCTCCTGTGCACATTTAAGGAGTTTTTGATACTTTAATAAACGTTAATAACAAAACTTTTCTTCATCATTTATTGGCATTTACAAATGAGTACAATATTTGTTTCATTTTCTTATAGCAAAGGTAGTTATTTGTTGACTTGAAATATGGATCAAGACATAAAAGACTTAGGGCCTAGCTTTTCAACCATCTATGAACAGAAATTCCTATTATTTAGGCACCTGAACATTTTTTAAGCACTTTAAAGCACCTGAAAATTTTTTTAACCATTTCCAAGAGCCCTTGAATTTAACGCCATCTGGGTGGGATTGGGACAGCGAACAAAGCTATTCTGTACAACTGATATGCTGTTGTGAAAGAGTGCCAGTAATATTCCCTAGATATTACACTTCCGTGACTGTCATGTCACAGGGGATGGTCAGTTCGGCATGTTCGATATCCCACTGGGTATGTTGAGATGATTGTTAATGGACTAGTTATGTTACTGGATGTCGGCCCCCAGTACGACTGATGAATTACAATACTAATGTTACTAGTACAAGGTGTTGCTAAATTAGGTACTACAATGATTTCACTCAACTATGACGTATTGTGTAAAGTACACTGTGCCAAAAATGAATAAAATACGTACACATCGAGGTAACCATAATTACGTGAAATGTGAATGGTAACTTTGCACTGTGATGACGACCGGCTGGTGTATGTCGCACGTGATTGCAGTGTGAAAAGCAGAAGTGATGAACGGCATGTGAAAATGCACTCCCTTGAGCCACGTGGGAGACCTTTAGGTATTTTGAGTTGACATTTTTGTAACTTTGAACTGGACAAGGCGTCCAGCTCTACACGTTTCTGTCATTATACAAGAGGATATAGACTTGCTATGTTTCGTCCAGATTTCTTTGTTTAAAAGCCGCGCACCGTGAGCGTGTGCTCCCGTGGACATGTGATGTACCCCCCTCCCTCTTCATCGTGCTCGCCAGGAGACTTGAACTTCGTGAACCTTCGGCCGTCTTCGGCTGTTCTCGTGCCTCTCCTCCCTTCCGCCCCTCTTCCCGGCTGTCTGCTGGGTGGAGTGAGCTAGCTCGTGGTAGTCGTCGCCCGTGCTCCGTATAACGAGGTTGGTCCGCTCATCTCGTGAAGACATGGCACCTACGGTACTTCCATCAGTTCTTGGCAAGTTTTAGTTACGTTTGCTTTAGTCTGTTAAATGTTTTTCTGTCTTGCATTCACTTTCCTGTTAATTTCACTCATGTTCGGTGCCGTTTCGGCCGCGAGGGGAACGTTCCCTTCTGTTTTTCAACTCTATGCCATTCCACTCAGCCACAGATCATTGTATTTAATATGAATAATCCCGCATTGCGTTCTTCTGGCGTATTTGTAATCACCAATTTGTAATTTTCATAATAAATGTAATAGCCTTGAACCTTTGTTGTTAAGTAAATTATTAGTGGTTAGTTGCCCCGTCCTACTATTAGTGTGTTACCAGGTTATGTGCAGTGGGGGAGGATAAGGACAATTGGCTCTGACGGGCGTGTTGTACGTGCCCGTGTGATACAGGCTTGCAGCACTTTGTGTTTATTGTGATAGCACAAATCGAGCGGCATACGTCTGAGTGAGACAGGCTCAACTTTAATTTTTTATTGAGTTAATGCTTAAAGTTTTCGTTGGTCTCCCTTTTGACCTGATCCCTCTTTCCTTATTTTGTCATCATGGTCCTACGTTTCTATGTTTATTTCTCGTCTCCCTTCCCTCTCCATTGGCCCCCTCCTTCTCAATCCTTCCTTCCTCCGCCAGCGTAGTGTGCATACGTCTGGTGTAGGGAGGGAATGGGTGTTCAGGTGAGGAGGGTACTGGCTGGGAAACAGATGCTGAGCGGTCGTCCAAGTAGTAAGACGAGCCTTGTCCTTTGTGTGCGGGCTGCGAGGCGTTAAAGCTGTGTCTGGGAACGTTGTTCATATTCTTGCAATAGTTTCTTCGGTAGCACAGGACTTGGCTACTGCCGTTCTGATATTTATAACAATTCGGCTGCAGTTTTGGTGATTGTTTGAGGTATCTTAATAAGAATCATTGCATTGGGCGACGCTAGGATTAAACATTCCGAGAAATAGTTTTGAGAGACTTGTCTCTGAATATTGTATACATGGGCAATGTGTCAAATTGAGACTTTCATTGTTCCTATGAATTGGTACGATTAGAAATTAGGAACATCTGTAATTAAATGCTGTTAGGCATAAACTGAGAGAATGATTAAGTATGTGGTAAACCAAGTAGTTTTGTTCTAGTTTTAAAAGGGATGTGATATTTATATATATATATATATATATACACGTATTCAGCAGGGGAAATTGTTTGAATTTGAATATAAACAAGTGGCGCGCACACAGGAAAAGCCATTGTAATAAGGCTAGTTAGAATAATAATTTCTGAAATTGTAAGGTTAAAAAGGCCAAATTGTTGTAGTATTGGGTGCTCAATGTTGATTGTTGTTGAAATTTATAGCAGCATGATGTTTGGTGCTATGGCTTGTAATTGTGATTTTGTTCAAACTTTTGTCAGTGTACAGTCAGGGCACAATAAAAGTTTTTGTTAAACTGTAAAGGTAGTTTTATGTACTTTAGTTTTGTGTTTATTTCCAAGCACCAGCTTGCATTGAGAAGCGTTATGTTTTTTATTCTGCAACGAGCGGGAGAGAAGTTTTGTGTACTTAATGTGCTGATGGCCTTTCTGGCATGTGACATCCCCTAAGGCAGAAGGGGATGCTAGTAGGGTTGAGCAGTGCACCGTTAAGTAGCGATGGGCCGCCGGCCACTATGACAGACTGCCAGGTTCACTTGGAAGCGAGCATAGATGTAATAATTCAATGATACGCGTTCCTAACTAACACACCACAGGGCAGTCGTTCCCGTGTAAGTTAAAGTATGGTAGGGCTCTACAAGTGGTGCTAGCAGTCCTGCATGCAATGTGACGGGAGCATAGTAGACGTAATGGATGATGAGCGTCGCTTAACACACCCTACACAAAAATGATGCTCCTTTGTGGATGCGTTGTGTGAAAGCATGATAATGAAACTAATGATAGATTTACTGCTTACATGAACACTCAGGGCAGTATGGCGATATGTTAACATGCACGTGGTCAGCAGTCACAAAGATGTAGGTTATGCTCTTAAATTAATACAGAACTGCAAAATAATGCCAGCAGTGTGTTGTAAGGATATACCGATAAATGTGTGTAATTTTTTTTTTGTTAGAATAGTGTATTTTGTAATTTTGGGGAAATCAATGACACTATTCATGAACTATATATAATTTCCATCAAATATTTAAATGAATTTAATTTATTACAGGCCCTTCCGTTGCAATGCTAATATTCTTAAATAATTATTTTGTTCATTTTACTTCCATTTAAATTATTTTTATTCTTGTTTATTCAGAGTTGTATTTCCTGTTATGTTTTACGAAATTGATATATCTCTGTAGGTTTCATGTGCTAAAAGGTAATGATGGGTACAGTTTTGTGGTGTTTATTTTCTCTTATGTTTGGAGTACACTGAGCCACGGCAAGTTCAAATAGGCTTGTTGTGGCTTACTAGGTGTGTTATCTTAGGCGTCCAGAGAGAAAAGGAGGTCTTATGAACAAGAACTACTTTTTGGACGAATTTTGCAGCAGCCTGGCCATTTTTCTCACGAGGCCAAACATTTATTTATTTTAATTTCAATGGCTGTTCATCTTAAGTATAGGATTATTTTTACAAGGTGTACATTTCTAAATTTTAGCGTGGGTGTTTGGAAGAGCCCTCAAACGCTTTATTAATTTTTTGCTGAAGCATTTCAAGTGCTGCAGAGACTCAGCCACGTCCGGTCCGGTGCCACTCGGGTAACACCGTCTTTTAGTGATGCTAATATTTCTGGAGTAAGACAGCAGCCCGAGCCTATTTGCCTGCTAGGCAAGGACGAAGGTGCTAGTTATCATTGAAGACATTTTACAGTAAACTTTTTGTGTATTTTCCATTTTTTTTACAAACATTTTTCTATGGCGAAATGTAATTTTTTTGCCCACCTATTTTTTATTTAATAACACGGAAGGTATTTATGCACGTAATTCTGCCTAATGTAAACTTGTTCACAGCATTAGGACAATTTTGGTTAAAATAAAATTTCCTGAAGGAAAATCATCTATCAGAACTAATACTACTAACAATTCCTCTATATGTTTATGTGTTTAATATTTCTTTCACAGCCACAGACCATCGCAAAGAAACTATAGTAAGCATTTCAATGAGGTATTAATATCTGTTGTGTATGTTCTCGGCTCTGCCTAGCTAAGCAAAACTTGTCTTGTGTTGCTTCATCTTTCAGTCTAGCTGTAATATTATTAATAGCATCGATGAAAATAACCCTCTGTAATCCACAATGTTACAATTATCTTGTTCAGTATCTTACTATCTCTTTATCTCTACTCTATCCAGTATAAATTTTGGCCATCTTGTTCAGAAAATACTTTGGTCGTCGTTCCTTTCAGCATAATGAATAATTCAGTAAATGAGAAGGAAATCTACCCGTACATAGTTAGATTGACAGGTGCACGCAGCAAACAGATGTGACACTGAACACTGGCGATGGCAAGAATGAAATGGACGCAAACGCAGCTACGAGAGACAGTGAAACTCTACACATCTACGCGCGCGGGAATGGAATCATCCGACCTTGAGCTGGAATGTGTCACTGACCTAAACAAGCCATCCATACACGCTCCACGCTGCACAGCTGATACAGCCTGTCTCGTGCACTTGAGACACAAGCAAGCCGGAAACAAACACGTTCAGACTCAACAAAAACCCACATCTTAGCTCTAGTACTGAACACAACACAAGTTCAATATTGGAACAGTTGATAAACAGAATGAGGACAATGCAGATTAACAGGGTGTCTACCCAACCCATCCAACAAAATTCAATGACTTTTTCGGTGACCTATGGTGACATAAAAAAGTTCTTGTGACCTATGTATTTATGCCTGATAATCACTTATAACGTCATCACAGTTGCAAAATTTAACTGTTTACAAGAACTATAAAAACAATGGTTATAAATATTTTCTTAGTTTTTTTAGCTTCCTCTCTCAATTTTGAGCAGTTCTTCCATTTTTTTCTTCCAGGAGTTTCTCTTTTTTTTTTTTTTTTTTTTTTTTTTTTTTTTTTTTTTTTTTTTTTTTTTTTTTTTTTTTTTTTTTTTTTTTTTTTTTTTTTTTTTTAATTCTAACATTTTGATATTGTGTGCTGCTCTCATTAACAATAAGGTAGCAATTTTATGAATATAATCTCAGAAACCAAAAAAAAAACAAAAAGTTAAAGAGTTTTGTTAAAAAATGTGATGGCACACTTCGGAGAGCAACGCTTGGCATGTGAACACTACTACATTATACATTTCATCTAGCCTCATTTTTATAAGACAAAAGCTTACACTTTGTGGATAAGACCAAGACAGCTATAATTACATGCTCATCTTACAGCCAGAAGATGAAATCCCCCCTCCCCCCATGAAAGATAGAGTTACATGATTGTTTCATGGCCAGCAGATGACCGCCCCCTCCCCCCCTTCGCCAACACCCATTACACTTTCTCACTATGGGAAGCAAATTCCAATGCCTGTCCCGGAAACTGTCAATATCTTCACCGCCTTAGCGAAAAAATGACCAGCAGACATCGAACCTGTAACCCTCCCCTTCTCCTAGCCATTTTCAGCTCCCTTTCACGCATATACTAATGCCGGCGGTAAAGATAATCCCTATTACCATGCGCACAACATGATTTTTACGATCCCGCCTCTACCCACACCCAACCACTGAAAATAACAAATAATCAAAAGTCTTGTATGGTATTTTTTTAGTTTTGGCAGTTTTAAATTTATTAAATTTTCCTGGTTAAGTGCGTAGGTAACTTCTTGTGTTGCAATCTCCTCCTGGCTGTAGGATTTCTGGCACGGACATTGTGGTCAGATCGTCTGCTTCATGGAATTCATCCGTGATGCAGGTAATTGATACACGTGAGTATTGTGCTATGGTGGAGTGTGTGTGTGACTATGTCACTGCCACGCCAAGTGAAGGTACGACAAAAAAGTAGGGGGATGCGTTATCAGCACTACACATCAGCAGGACAAGCGTCTTGAAAATAAGCACGACTAAGCAACGGGTAAGAACGGCATAAGTGACTAAGTTTGGACTAGTTGACAGTGCTGTTTTTGCGTTAATTTGACTCTTGCAGCACACATACAATATTTGGGCGTGCCATCGTTAAAAGGGCACAAGTACCGAATACAGTCAAGCACAAAGGTTGAATTTCCAGAGAATTCCCAGCGAAGTATATGCTTGTTTTTCAAAGCTACAAATAAATGAGCACGATTTGAACATGTGAAAATAAACTGCTTGTTTCTACACAAAAATCCGTGACTATTTGTGAAAATTCCGTGACCTTGTATACATTCAGTGAATTTTTTGGGGACTTCCGTGACTGGTAGACACCCTAATTAATATTGAGGCGAAATTACAGTCGCAATCAACACACTTTAAAAACACAAACAATAATATTGATGCGAATTACAGTCACAATCAACACACATGCAAACCATGCAAAATAATTTGGTACAAACTTTTTCAGCACAACATAATGAATTAAAGGCTACATTACAAGGCAGTATTGATGAAATCAATACTAAATTAGTAAACCAGACTACTGCACATCAGGAAGCAATAAATGAAATTAGGTGTGAGTTTGCTACTAAATTAACAGAAAATGCTGAGACCCTGACAAATCAACTCACAGTAATTGAAACACAAACCTGTCAACAAATTAATTCAGTACAACTTAGGCTACAATCTTTTGAAACCAGACTGGCAGAATCAGAAACTGTTAGCACATCAACTATTCTTCCTGAAATTAATCAAGTTATTGACTCACAAATTCAGTCACTTGAAAGGCACATACAAACCCACATGTCTAATTCTGCAAGGGTCAATAATACGGTTAAGGAGAGATTAGAACTTAGAGTGGGAGAAGTCGGTAATCAGGTGACAATAATATATACCAGCATGGAAGAGCTTGTTAACAGAGTAGAAGACTTGCACATAAAACTGTCTGATAATACAGCTAGCACAAACCCTGTAAAAGAACCTGACAGTACTTATTTACCAGTTACCAGTCTCTGTAATGCTTTATGCAACAAATGCCTCCATAGTACACCATCCTGCTCAGCACTGGTTGGAAGGCAAGCCCACATTTTCAGGAAGTTCATCTGAAAATCCAGTCACTTATCTTAATAAAATGGAAGACTACATAAATTTGTTTGACCTTTCAGGCATTTAAATTTTAAGATGTTAGAGTTTCAGTCTCAAATCAAGTGCTTATTTCTGGTGGGTAACTTTTGCTGATTAGGAGAGACAATGTCTGCAACAGTTCTGGAGCCCAAAAATTCAAGCTTAACAGTTCAATTACACTGGGAAAAGTTTGATATGAGGCTACGAAAATACCTTGAAGAACACATTTGTGAAATATATGATCGTACAAGGTACTTGTCAGCTCTAACGAAGGACGAAGAGCTGATTGAGATAATTTTATTATAGTTACCTCACAGTTATCAAGTGCTTATGACATGTAGCACTTACGCTGATCTGTCAGAGTTTTGTATGCAAATCCTCAGGCTTTACCACCAAGAAAGATAGATAGATTGTAACCTTCAGTCCAGAGATGACAGGTAGAACGTAAGTAAATACCCATCTTTGTATTCTCACCATAGAATTAACAATAAACCTGCAGTTCGAAATTTGAACCAACCAGCAGAACATAACCGCAATGGAAATTCAGTTCGATGAAAACCGGAAGCCGGGTACAGAAAATTTTAAACAAAATTGGAAAGGTCACACGTTATATTGGAGGAAATCTAACCAAGGATACAGTGATAAGCATAGTCAAAAGGAAAATGAAAACCAGAACACTGAAGGGCTAAATTTGGGGAACAAAGTTAACAGTTGGTGTCAGTCGAACCCTCCTATCCTACAGGACTTCACCCAACCTCAAATATGGATACCTTCACCAATCCGTTCAACCTTCCCGTGAACATGCCTAATGGCTATCTAAATAATGTGTATATTGATCGTAATGAACCCTTAAATCCGAAGGCAGCACCATACCACAGCAAGCCAGCAGATCAGCAGGGAAAACCTTCACCTCCCAGTGGTAATAACCACCAACCATTATACAAAATCAGGTCGGTGAATTGAGTCTCCGAGCTCTGACCTCCTGTAAGTCAATGGGGGCTAATTTGGAATGCAATTTACAAAGTCAAGATACAGGGAAAAGTATAAATGCACAGCAACATAAAATAGTAGGCAGTTAAGTTGGCGTCTCAGTTCCCTAGTGCTGTTACCAGGAGGGGAGGGCAAAGAGAAACTTATATTCTATCTGGGGCCAACTGCCAAGCTGATACTAGCAGGGCGGCAAACATTCGGCACGTTCCATCATACACAACTTAAAGTGCAACATATTTGTGAGTTGCCGCAGTTGTGCTCGGGAATATATATATATATCTATCAGGATAGGCAAACTTTTATCTAAAGCTGTCACATTTTACTTTTGTCCTATCAAATAAGCTATAGGTTTCTGCAAATAATTTAGTTTACCAAATGAATGGAAATGTTAATACGATAACTAGCGAAAACCATACAGGTTTTTGTTTTTAGAAATACGGCTACATAGTAAAAACGATTCACCCAAATAATTTTGCGACATTGAATAGGCTACTATTGGGTTTCAATGTATAACTCTCACAAAAATTCTAGAAATAAATGATTGTCGGTTTAGGCAAATTCAAATTGAAGTATACATTAGCTCCTTAGGTTTACTTTGCTTTATCTTTATGGCAGAAATATCGCTCTATCGTAGTTATGTTGACATTAGATTTCACCAAGTCATTTAGGGCCTACAGGCTAATAAATATTTACATTTTAAAAATGCTTGTTTAGGTGTGACTTTCTGCTTGAATATACCGATCAGTGTTCATTTATTATACACATACTGTATTAGCATTTTTGTTGTAATTCAACTTTGGGTACAGATTTACCCTTTCAGACATTCCTTAAAAGTTGATTAGTTATCATTTTCAAAAAAAAATTGTGTGGCTTTGGCAACATTACATTTTGTGAAGATGTTAGTCATGTTAGTAGTAGCAATGTCATGAAAGTTTTTCTGAGATCCCAGGCAGGAACAGCTATATGAAGCCAAAATCAAAGTAAAGGAGAGTGGACCATTTCATCGGAAATCTTACCCAATACCAGCAAGATATCTCAGTGAAGTCAAGGAATATCTCAAATTAATGTTAGACTGGTAAATTATTCTAAGGAAAGCCAGTCCTCCCTCTAGTCCTATGATTTGTGTGTGAAAAAGAGGCGGTTCTGCAATACTATGCTTAGATGCCAGGAGCCTAAACAGAATTACTGTTAAAGATAGAAAAAGCCCAACACAAACAAGAGACATAATCAGTTTGTATCGAGGCACTAAATACCTTACTGCCATTGACATCACATATGCTTACTGGCAAGTACCTCTGGAGAAAGGGTCTCAACAATATACAGCATTTGTATTTCGTAATCAGCAATTTATTAACCTTTCGGAGTACGTAATGCAGTAGCAGAATTTACCAGACGTTTGAACAAAACTTTAGGGGAAGAATGTAAGGTATATGCTACAGCTTATGACGATAACATATTGACAGCTTCATCATCATTTTAAGAGCATTTAGAACATATCAATATTGTACTGACAAAGTTACAGCAAGCTGGCATGACAGTCAATATTCGAAAGTGAATGTTCTGCCTACAGGAAGTCTCATTCTTGGTTCACATTCTGACATCCAATGGAATCACACTGCACTGAAAAACTGCAAGCCATCACTCATTTCCTAGTACCACAACATGTCTAGCAGCTTAGAGCATTCCTTGGAGTTGTGAGATTATATGGAAATTACTCTGATTCCATAGCAAAGATAGCAGTGCCACTTTTTACACTGATGAAGAAAGGTGAACAGTGGTGTTGGAATGAGGAACACCAAGATTCTTTCGAAAATCTCAAAGGCATTTTTCTAAAAGAACAAGTTATCTATCATCACGTGCAGGGTAAAGAAATTTTGCTGTACACTGATGTTTCAGCATATGCTTTAGAAGCTAAATTAGCCCAAATGGATGATCAGAGTAAAGAGAAGACTGTCGCAATGACACTTAACTCAGTTGAACGTAACCATACAGTGACTGAGCGTGAAGCCCTTGCTATTGTATGGTCTTTGCAAAAATTTAGACACTTATTGCTGGGAGAAAAGATTCTGATATTAACTGACCACCAAGACCTGACCTGTTCGAAGACAGGCAAAATGTTTGGTGACCGTCTGACCCGTTGGTGTCTGCTAATATAAGAATATGACATAGACATGCACTACAACAAGGGAAGAGAAAAAGAAGCTGCAGACTATCTGAACCATATTCCTGATGGGCTCCCATAAGTTTTGAAACCTTCAAAAGATCTGAAAGAGTTTGTCGTGGCCAGCAACCAAGACAAGTAAACAGTTGAATATTTTATTGTCTATCCTTGGTGAGAAACAAGACCAAGGCGAATTTTGTGAACAAGAGATTCTAAAGCTAAATAATTAACCAGAATGAAGTAAACTGCATAGGATGTTTCTGTCAATCAAATGAAAACATTCTATTTTACCACAACCAAGACATAATTCAATTTTGAACAATATTGGAAACCTATGATTCTAGTCAGTCTGATCAAAGTTGTTGTATATGAAGTTTAAAGTAACCTACGTCCCATTGGCTCTAATAAACTTTATCAAACGATGATAAGCGAGTGGTTGACTGGATTAAAGACTTTCTCAGGGGACGAAGTCAGAGAGTGAAAGTGGGGGAGGCAATTTCTGAGGAAGGAGAGGTTACATCAGGAGTACTGCAGGGAAGTGTGTATATAATGGTGAATGACATGGGACAAAGGATCACAGGTAAAATAAGACTGTTTGCAGATGGCTGTGTACTGTAACAGAGGTGGGCAGTGGAATCAACTTGCAGGAGGATATTGATGGGTTGTGGTCCTGGAATTATTTGTAGTGCACCACGTAATATAATTATTTTATGTTCCGTGTGTGATTTTTGAATTTTGGTACTATGATCTTGTGTGTAGTGTATTTTTTCTTTTATGCGATTTTTGATATGGATAAAATTTTTCTCTCAGGCCGGTGATACACTGGGTTTTTGTATACAGGTGATTGCCTAGTTACTTATTTATTATACTATAAATTGTGCAGATTTTATCAAATCTTATTTTGTGCAATGGATTGTTTGAAATGTATTGCGTCTATATTAATTCACCATTTGGTGTTTTTTACTTCAGCAGGTACCTTATTTGTTTGTATTGGGGCTAATCTTTATTTGAATTTTATTTCATGTGTGTTTACTGCTATGCTCAAGGGCTTCCTAATCCACCCATTTCCTGTGCCTTTACGGGGCTTCTTCTTTCAACATTCTTCTGGCGGAGGCTCTCTACGATCAGCTGGCCTGGCCTGGATGAAATCCCCTGTCTCAACGCCCCCTTGCCATTTGGCGTGACCGTGTTACTGGACCTGTGAAGGTTTCTGATGAAGAAGTGTTATAAATTTCCACCCAAGTTTGTGGAATTGGAGGGGGGGTGGTTGTGGGGTATTTTACATATACGAATTGGAAAGACTTCTGGAATCTAGTAATTGCCATAGTGGAATATTTTTTGAGGCTATGAATTCTGTGCCAGTGATTCGCTGTGTGTGTATATTGTCAGAACTTTGACTCAGGTGTAATTTTGAACTTTCCCACCGCTGACTCGTAAGTACTTCAACTATCCTCGGACAGCTTCGGTAATGCTCGTGCCCTTTCCTTGACTCTGCTGTCTTCCCCATCTCCTTTCCCTTCTGCCGTTGGTAAACTCGGCCATCTCGCTCTCGGGTTTGGGTAACTGTCTGCTAGTCATTCCTCTCATCGTCTCTCAGCCCTTTTAATGCTCCGACAGTCGTCGTGTCTTTGGTAAGTTGGCTTTTGAGTTACGTTAATGTTAGTTTTCTTTGAAGTTGTTTGCTCCTTCTGAGTTGTAATTCGCATCTTTACTTCTGGTTTATTCCTTACCATTTTGGTAAAGGGCACCGCCGGGGAGTCAAAGGGACCGAGACGAACGACATGGTATGCCCCGTTTAGTGTGATGTTTGGTACTCGCGTTTTGTAATAGCCATATGGGCGAATTTGGAAAATGTGTATTTTTAATTATAAATTAATGTCATTGTTTTATACGGCTGTTGCAACGTAAATCTAAATTACATGCATGAAATCAACTTGTATATGTTTGTTGTAATTTTGGGAGAGGTATGGAGTTTCCTTGGGATTAGCCCAACTTGTTCCTGTGTACTTTCACAGTACAACTTTAGGCACAATGTTCAGGATATAGTGTCACGACAATCAGCAGAATTGGCGAGACAAGTTACCTTTTATTGAGTACATCATTAACAATACTGTGCATATTTCTACTGGTTTCACCTCTTTATAAAGTCCTCACGAATAGCCTAAGCGCTCAGAGATCATACACCCAAGTATATTACCCTATTGCTCAGGTGATGAAGTGAAGATGCAAGACAAGGAAGTCAAATTGATTCAAAATGAAGTCCACAATTTAGTTAAGAAAAGGCTGTATACCGCTGCTGAGAGCAGGAAAATACGTCAGAAACTGTCCAAAGTATGCAAAATGCAAATAGGAGACCTGATATTACGATGAACAAACCCTATGAGCTCACTGATCAAGCATGTTACTAGTGAACTATTACAGTTGTACCAAGGTCCCTATAAGGTGACCGCTATAATTAAGGACAATTGCTACCAACTATCAACACTGGATAGAACCATTGTGGGTAACAGTAACCTTACCCTACTCAGACCCTACAACAAGTGAGCAGAAGTATTTAAGTGTAGGGAATTTCACAAAGATTAATATTTTGTCAAGAAATCCTTCAAGGTCCAAGTAATAGATGATTTGGGAAACAGTAAAGTTTGGGAGAAGCGTATTTTCCAGAGCACTACGATTTTTAAGTGTCTATGTAGGTATGTATTCAAGAGTTTACATGTTTTTATGTTGCTTAAGGGCGTTCATGTGGCAAAAGTGCAACATTTTTAAATTTTTTTCCGACATAGTGTTGGTTTTATAGACGTTACTTATGACTACATTTCCCACTTGTGAAACTTGTTTATCTCTCATAGTCTTCCCATAGCGGCAGGTCAAAGTCAAAATTTTCAAGTTGCGGGAACATGCTAATAACAAAAACCAACTGGCTTACTCGATTGACATAATTTACACTGAAATTAGACAGTATGGGTCATAATGCTAAAACCACACAGCTAAGTCCCTTTACTTTTTTTTATATGGCCATATATGAAGAAAATTGTAGTTATAATTAGAATTTTTTAAAAATACAAAATAATTGTGTTGTATGATTTTAAATCTTTTAGCATATTACCCATACTATCTAATTTCAGTGTAAATTATTTCATTTGCATAAGTAAGTTGGTTTTCGTTATTAGCATGTTCCCGTAACTTGCAAATTTTGACTTTGACCTGCCGCTATGGGAAGACTATGAGAGTTAAAAAAGTTTCACAAGTGGAAAATGTAGTCAGAAGTAACGTTTGCAAAACTAACACTATGTCGTTCAAATATAAAATTATCCGTTTTGCCATGTGAACAGATTTAAGTTAATGTTTCAAGGATCTCTGTATTTATGCACGTGTATGTCGTTGAGTGCCTTGATGCTCTGTTGTTGAACACTATCCCTCTGCATGCATCAAGATGCATTTTACCAGGTCATTATGAACCATTGAATTCTGCAAGTCTCAAGTGAAGCCCTAAACAATGAGCTACGTTGCTTGTTTTATTGTAAGAGTATTCAAGCCTAACAAATGGTTGATAGAAGGAAAGATAAGATTCTGACACCAGAGTTTGTTTGCGTGTGGCCATCTTTCATACTTATGCATATCTCCTGGGACGTTACCTATACTGATTCAGTCCTGATGGATATTCTACACCTATTTTAAAGTATTCAGTACTTACACAGCTATAAGATATTCTAAGTGAATCCAAGGAATTGAGGTTCATAATTTGTTTCTTTTGTATTTGGGAATTGTTGGGAAGACAAGGATTCTAAGTTTTCTTCTGAGATATTATGTCTTCTTCACTTGATCACTTAAGCAAATTATGCTTATATATACTAGGCCTACCGTTATATGGACATCATGTATATATTTTCCGTGTTTGTTTTGTTATCATGTATTTGTGTATGGTCATTTAGTCATCATCAATTTTCATTTCATGCTGAGATGTTTTCTGAACATTAGCATCCTTAAATGTTGAGTTCCTCAATCTCACATTGTTCTTTGTACCTATATGTAGGTCATGTACACTGACGAGTTTTACATTTACGTATCAGTGTCAACTTTTACCAAATATCACATGCCACACCATAAAGCAAGTAAACATACACTAACTAAAACACCTGCAAAAGTAAAATTCTGAAGTATAATTTAAGTTTTTTCACAATCTCACCCTTAAGGTGGCAAAATGACGTGAAATGTGTTTTCAATATCTTCAATTTATTTTGAATATATGTCAACTAAAAGTAAATTAATAATAATAATTTGGTTAAATTCATTATTCATGCTTAATTTTACATAAATATAACAAGATAAGTAAATATCAAGAATAGCAACTCCATATATACCTGCCAAACTATTAATTTTACAGAATAGTTTAAAGATGAAAAATGTTTCTATGGGTGGGATTGACAGCCCCAACTTGAGCAAGAACTTCGTCAAGACGGTCTTCTTTCTTAAGAAAACAATATCCCAAGTCCAGCTGCATAGTCGGTGCTGGAGAGGATAGCTTCATGAAGTCGACGAGCTACTTCCAGCTTGACGAAGTAAATGCTTAAGTGGCCAAAGACCAAAGACACGCAAATGTACATGACTACATGCGAGTTGGAAATAATTTTTGTGCTTTCTGCTTTGTTTCACTGACAGTTCCATCAAACGTTCGTCACATTCTATTTTGTTATTAATTTTCATGATGCTTGGGACATGTTCGCAGCATTACACGCCTCTGGAGAGAAAAGTATTTCTGGAAATACTGAAAGAACATAGGGACCAATGTGATAGAAAATACGCAAAGAGCAACTAATTTAAACATATATTTTTAGGAATGGTTGCTGTATCATAATGAAGATCAGTTATGTTGTAAATTTTTGCTATAATAAATTCTGAAATAATTTATAGCTTCATAACTATTTTGATATTACGATACCTACTTTAGGTTAGCGACTCAGTGGACTGTTATTACTGAATGCAAAGACAAATACCTTTCTAACCACGTGTTTGATTGCCAGATTGGTAAACGGTACAATATTTCAAAGTATTTTACGAATAAACAAATTGGTAGCTTGTTTATATGACATTGAATAGGAAGTTGTGACGTCATACGAGAGTGACTTGACCAAGACGTTGCTTACGTTTCTATAAATCCCACCCCATAAGCTGTGTCCAAAACTAAGTTTTTACATATTTAGGGTTTGGAAATTTAGAGCGGATAGATCTGAACGTACGGCACAGTTGGAAGGTACTTGTTAGTATTTCAATATTTTTTTTAGGCTATTTTTTTAACTTTTGACTGTTGAATAGATTGTCTATTCGTTATGCTATATAAACTATTTTGCTGTTTTATTTTTTGCATCCTAAATTACAAATTATAGGATAACACCTGTTTCTTTTTGGGTTAATTTATTTACATATTTTAAATTAAAAAATTATTTGCCATGAACAAAATAGCACCAGACTTTTAATTACATCATTACTGTTTTTAAGGGTTATGTTTTTCATCCAAACAGCGGAGTATAAAATGCATGTAAACAGCAGCCGGCGAATTTAGAGCTATTTGGGAATTTTTCACCTCAGTAAATTTTACACCCTAAGGGCCGAAATAGACCTCTTTTGAATGACAACCAACTGCTTACCAATGATCCCTCTATGGGGATAGCAGTTAGTTGTCATTCGAAAGCCACTTATAGATAAGGCCCTTAATCCCTAAATATTTACTGCACCAACTTGGTTATGTAGTTGATTTAGTAACTTAAACAGTAGTTTCGGACACGGCTATAGTTGTTAAAAGTAGCTCTAGGCAAATAAAATGGTGCTTTAACCGCTTCAACTTTTTTCTGTTAGGTTTCCTTAGGTAACCTAACCCAAATATTTTCTGCACATAGGATTGCTTCTTACAATTAAGTCATTGAAACATTTTTCATTAGTACAATAACAAATGGCAGCCGACCCACCTCCCCTTCCCCCCCCCCAACCACGTAGCTCAGTTGACTGTGCGGCCGACTTTGGTGCACGGGGTTCTGGGTTCGATTCCCAGGTCTGTCTGGGTATTAATTTGTGTTCGTCCAATTGGTCTGGACAAATTGTCTGTATACGTAATTGTCTTCAGAAGTTTATTCAAATACGTCAACTTGACAGTGTAACCTCATATATACTAGCTGCACTCTCGGCCGGAGGGCTGTATGACCGTGGGTCACAATACAAAAAAAATAACAAACGGCACTAGAGAATGAATAGTGAAGAATCGATTTAATGTAGCATTATCTCTCTAAAATCAATAGTTTCGCATGTATATGAGTAGCTAGTCCAGATATTTACCGTCCTAAGCCTTCTCAACCAGAGGTAAAAACTTTTGGGAGCCATACTTGACCTATATTATCTTTTTCAAAGAAATTGCTCAGAAAATACGCCTAATCATTTCAGTAGCCATGGATTACCAAAAGTTATTTTATTTTTTTTTTTCCTCTTATTTGTTACAGATATCTTATAACAAACTAAGACATGCAACAACATCTCGCAAACCTTTCAACATTACGCCACCTTCATTGCTAAACGATTTTACAATAGCAAACACTCTCACGTGCTTCACGAGGGCAGCCATAACCAGAGACAATATAAACGAGCATGGCCCATGGGCAGTGTTGCCAACTCGAAATGAGATAATTCCTCTACAGGTCTAACAAAATTCCGCTACACACATTACAAATATATACAATAATAAAAAAACTCTTACCTTGATGGTCGGTTGATGACGATACCCTGTGCGAGGCTACATCCATTTACTGAGATTACCGATTTTACTGGCGCTTCAGAGCATCAAAGTGCAAGTGGGAAGTCACAATTGTTTGACTGACTTCACTTAAACTTCAGTAAATACAGTTCGGTTCTCGAACACAGGCTCACTTTCAATTCCAGACCATACAGTATCAATATCTCCAAACTCAATTCATGTTATGCATCAAAATATCTGTAGCTTATACAATAAAAAACTTTATCTAGAATCACTTCTACAATCTATGCCTGTAGACATTGTCTGTATTTCGGAACAGTGGTTAATGTCCGATAACATTATGTATTGCAATATCAGTAATTATTCCTTGGCAGCATATTACTGTAGAAAAGCCTCAAAAGGTGGAGGTGTATGTATCTTTGTAAAAAACTGCTTCTTGTTTAATATAGTTGACCTAAGTGATTTGTGTGTAGAGAAAACTTGTGAAACTTGTTGTATTGAAATTGATAAGCTGAACATCATTGTAATTGTAATGTATAGGTCCCCCTCATGTAATGATTTTAACTCTTTTTCTAACAATATGGAATCAATCATAAAAAGAACATTTCACCGTCAAAAACATGTTATAATATGTGGTGACTTCAATGTCGATTTCAATAGCTCTGAAACTCGTACTAACGCACTAAAACATATTTTCAATCAATTCAACCTAATCACCTCCATTACAGACCCCACAAGAAAATCAAAAACAACAAACAAATGCATTGATAACATTGTCACAAACATAAGCACATCATGTTTCACAGCATTCAATAGTGAGACAGCTGCATCAGACCATTTAGCCCAAAACATCTATATAGACATTAATTATTTATCTACCGA